>KN834826.1:71275-107483 GCA_000827265.1 Collybiopsis luxurians FD-317 M1
TCAATTTTGATTTTCTCGAGATACTCTGAGTTAGAAAGTTGTTCTAAATAATTTAATATGATTTTTCAGAATTTGTTCAAGGGTAGTAGTACCTTCCTCATATGATAAATAACCAAATAAGGAAAATATATTCAAATAAATTCATCAAAATTCACAGAAGCAGTTTGAACCATTCATTAATCAAGGGAAAATCAAAATTGAAGCCCAGAGAGTTTGTATACTGCATTAGTTGGAGTCCAGTTCGGTTGTATACAAGTTGTATACTATAGATTGAGGCCATGTCTGAGTTATACACAAGTTGTATACATTAGATACAAGTTGAATACACTTTGTATACATTATGTCCGAGTTGTATACAAGTTGAATACACTTTGTATACATTAAGTCTGAGTTGAATACAAGTTGTATACACTTTGTATACACCTGGTATGGGGTGTGTAGACCTTGTCTATACAGTGTATGTCCTATCTACATTGACTCCAAGTACTACTTAGGGACTGAGGAACTTACCATATTAGGAAATTATTTTCCCACACTCCAGGGGGTTTTTTTGAAAAATGTAGAGGGAGGTGAGGCAATCCTTTTGGTACCCTCATCACCTCTATCAGATCAATCCCTGTGTGGGAAAATGCATTACAAGTTCTGTGGGAAAAAATGAGAAAATTACATGAATACCAAGGCCTTCTTCAGGTGATCATTTTTCTCACATAAACATGTATAAATAAATGCCAACTCCAGTTGCTATAAGCTAAATAAGGTAATATTTTACCTTTTTCTAACTTCCCAATATAGCCATTATAGAAGGCTGTATAATATGAGTTCATTGGGATTTTGGAGTGAGATCACATGATTATATACCCCTACTACCTCAGACACCTCAAGAATGATACTTGACTTTGTGTTCATTGAATTTTTTTTTCATATTTAATCATCAGTGGGAGACCCCCCTTAATGCCTTATATATAAGTGGAATCTGAAACTTATTTTGCTTATATATAAAGCTGTAGTGGGCCTTACAGGTGGATGGGGGGCTACATTCTCCTCCTGTTGTTATGTCCACTGCTCAGCTTATGCAGATCTTAGAGGTGAGTGAGTTCTTTTGAACCCACATTTGCTCTCTTACTGACATCCTCCAGGCTCTTCTTAGACCATTTCCCCTTTTTAACTTCTGCGCTGCACCCTCTACCATTCTGAACTGGAGCTCTACCTTTGTCTGGGATTGAACCATTGTTACACACTGGCTTACCTTCTCTGATATCATCACAGATGATGTTCTTTTGTACTCCAAAGCTGTTATGAATGAAGCTGTGAATGAAAACCCTAGAGTCACTCAGACAATGTCAAAGTTATTTTATGATGAATTAGCTTGTCTAGCAGTTTCATTCCCATCATATTATCATGTTGGCTCCTTCACTCCCAGCTATCTTGCCTCTTTCCTGTGGCAGTGAGATCTCCAAGCAACTTGCATTGCTATCCCTCACCTTCTATGCATGCTCAGGGCTCTTTGGGATGAGGATATTGAGGACTACCCAGAAGATACTTATGCAGTCCTCAATGTATACAAGGAAAGGTTTGGGTCAAGGGCATGGAGCTTACAAGATGTCTATGACTTACAGGCCAGGTGCAATGAGCAGGACATTCAGTCTGGTATCCTCATTAGATATCCTAATGGGCAGATGTGGAGTGTCAATGATAATTGCTATGCATACTAGTCTTCGATGGCCTTTTTTAGTAATTTTTCCTGTTCATTATTATGGTTGTTGCTATACTGTGTTCTCTATTCAATTTTTGAACTGGAGTAATGCAGAACATAGAAAAAAAATCTATTGTTCTTGATGGTTCTTTTTGTAAACTTGTTTAGTTATTATGCTCATTGTCAGAGGATTTTTTTGTATGAAGTTTGAACTTCAGTAGGGTATAATGTAGAAAACAAAATTGAAGCCTTGATTGTGATTGTTCTATTCATTGAGCAGGAACTCCGAAATTGAGTTTGGTGGTCCACAATGACCTTAAACTACAATAGGCCATGCCAAAGATGGCTACCACCTGAAGTGAATTAATCCCATTATTCATGAGCCTTTAAAAATAATATCTAACTTTTTCTTTGGTAGCCCACAGTTTGTCCTCAACACCCTTACTTTACCATGTCTTCAGTGTCTTCAATCTATACTGGCAAACCTCTATGTTCTGCATCTGATGATATCAGTGTGGCAATTGTATGTCTTTGATGGCTCACCCCTCCCATTCCTCTAACCTGATCTTTCAGCAAAGTTGGCTTGTAGCAGATTGGATCACTTGCATCTTCATGTTCAAAACACCTCCGATAGATCCTGTTTCACCATTGGATCTCCCAAGCTATTATTCAATTTCTTTCTGGGACAGTAGAGATCCTGATGTCATCATTCAGTATGCTTGTCAGCTCATCCCTTTGGCACTGTCGAAAGATGCACAATCAGCTTGGGCCTGCTTAACACAATGGGAAGGTGGCTTGGAGAGTCTGACCTGGAAATTTAAGCAGATTCCCCTGAATCTGCAGGTACAGTATTCTGCTCAATGGCTCAATTGTTGCGACCCTGAAGGCTGCCATATATTGAACCAACACCTTTTGGGGGCAATGCATGCCTTGGTTGATGAGAAGTTTGAGTATCTTACTTCAATTGTGCCTTATTGCGAGCGCTTTCCCAACAATATCTGGGACTTGGAATCTGTGCATTGAGATTTGTATCAGGATAATCTTAGGGCAATCGATGATATGTATCAGGATGAAAACAATGATTAATTTAGTTAATATTTTTTGAAGTGTGGTAGAATGCTATTTATGAGTTTGTTGAGCAGTACAATATATACTTCATTCAGTTAATGTTTCATTGGAAATACATGCAGTACAATAGAATGCTATTTATAGTCATGTTGATCAGTACAGTATATACTACTTTGACATGTCCTTTGTTGTTGGACAGGTGCCATTAATTATGAGTTATGAATTTATAATTGTATCAAAAATGCTATTGAAAGACAATTGAGAATTGTCCGAAATGATTTTAAACTATTAGGGAACAATGAGTAGGAATATTAGGTCAGCAGTTTGTGCAATGGAACTGTCACTTGCTCCTGAACCTGACTTGAATTGATAGTACAATGTCTGTGTGCCCTTGTCTTCCCAGAACCAAAGTGACCTGACCTGTGCCTCCCACAATTGCATCATATGAGCCTCAACTTCTGGACAATTCAACAAGGTGTAACAAAAATTCTTGCCCCCTTCTTGTTCTTCCCAACTGCATCACCTTCACTCAGAATCCCAAGCTACCATGTATACCAGGCCAGATTGGCACCCAAGGTGATCATCTGGTCACTGAGGAAGATGTCACTTGAGCAGGAGCAAGCAATCACCATGTTCATCTGGAACCTTCAGTCCCTGAGCTCAACATTGTTCAAGTGGAATCTGTTTCTCCCTCAAAACATTCTCAAAAATGTATCAAGACTATGCAACAATGGCTCACTGAAGTGCTACCCTCCCTAGTTGAACCATACCATGAACTCCTTTGTCGAATGAGGTCACTGTGTCTTGAATCAAAACTTCAATTACAACTGGAACAATGTTCATGCTGTCAGTTGCAAGCTCTTACACTCTGGGTAGTTTGATTCGACAGTGAGTACTATGTGTCTTGATGAGTAGAGCTTGACTGAAAAAGATCTGTACAGAATTTGAAAAAATTGAACTATGGACTTCACCTTGCTCACCTGCAGCTCTTCAACTCATTTGTAGTGGGCTGTTTCCTTGCTCACTGGTATATCTGATGCTGGCAGTAGATGTGCAAGTCCTGGACTTTGTGCAATGGTTTTTCCTTCAGATTGCACCTAATTATATAGCGTGGTGTGCCACTGTCATGGATTTTCTTGGCTCGCAAGGCCATTGCCTGCCTGGAGATGACCCACTGAGGTGGAGGCTCTCCAATGCCTTGCAATGGTTCATTAGTCTGCATGATGCTGCCAGTAAGCACATAAGCAACATCTTGAGTGACATTCATCACAGTCTCATTCCTGAATCTTGTGGAGAGCCTAAGCCAAAAAGTCCTGCACTTCACTGTGAAGGACATCAAGCATCCATAGCAGATGTCAAGGACAAAGAAGGTGCCGCCATGCACAGTAAACATGCAGTTCATTTTGCAGATGAAGATGCAAACTCAAAGTGGAAGCAGGACAGTTTTGGCAATCACAACTTGAATGGTGCTCAACCATCTGCAGAGTCTCTTAAGAATGACCTGGTCCTGCCGCTGGTTTGGCCAAGTGAGTACCTTTGTTCGAGGTGCCCACTTTGTTTTGGAGGTTCAAATGTGTACATTTTTATCCTTTATGTAGCAGTACTCAATTGATTAATGCTCTATTTTAGGGAGGCCATTACTGTTTGTCTAGATGCATGCTTCACCCAGAAACATAACACTCAAAAGGGTGGCTGCAATCTGCTTCGCACTTACCCAGCCTCTTTTTTTGTCCTGGAGGACAAGGTGGCGGCTTGGAAAAGTCATGTCGACTTGGTCTGACCCTCAAAAGATGGTAACCCTTTTCCCTTGAAATGAAAGAAGACTAGTGGTTCTGTTGCTGACACAGAGGAAGATGATCACACCAAAACTGGTCTTCGTGTACAATATGTTTCATATTTTGAGCACTCTGGGCGATCCGGTCAGTCCAGAGCAGGCCACCTGAAATATGTTTCATATCTTGAGTGCAATATCAATGGCACTATACATTCTTTATCCTTGGATGCATTTTGCATATATCCTTGGAAATAAAATAACTATAAATACAGAAAAATTGATGCTATTTCTCAGGTAATATTAGGTAATTACCAGTGCCTACTTCACATGAAATATGTACTGGAATATCCAATATATCTCAAAACATTTTTCCAGTGCAATATTTAATATTTTTCACTGGAGAAAAAATTGGAAATATTCCTGGAAATATCAAATATATTGTTAAACCTTTTTCGGCAGATATATATTGGACCACTGGCAGTGACTCAGGCTCAAACCACCCCACTCCCTCATACACAATGTGTTTTTCATCTTTTTCAAACTTGCAGTTTATTTAGTGAATGCAGGTCAAAGTAGAAATAAAGCTAAAGCTGTGGTAGAGGAATTACTTTGCCTCTGTGAAAGTCTAGAGATGCTCCAGGAGAAGGTAGCTCATCTGCGCGACCTTATCATTGAGTGCTCTGTACTGGACTGGGAGATTGCCACCCTCAAGCTTGAGTTACAATCTGCCAAGGAGAGTCTATTGAAAATGGAGAAATGAGTTCAAAAGAAGGAAAGAACACTAGGAACTTCCACCATACAACACTTAGCCAAAAGCGCATACCTTAATAAATGGATGAATGCCCACTCACTCCTGACCCACATCTGAGAATGTTTACATTCTAGGAAGTTCAAGCTGGACTGTCTCAAGCATTCCTATTGAAAGCAGTGTAGCAGTACATGCCTATTATCATTTTTATTTTTCCATTTACTCAGTTGAGAACTCAAGATCAGTGCATCAATGAGCATACTCAATATTTAGTCAGGAGGCAAGAGCCTGGCATTGCTGCATTAGCTCAAAAGTATAACTCATATTGTGTCAAAATGGGGCAGCTTATTGTTCAATGAAAGGCGCCTTGTAAGGTGATTGTACTGAAGAGCATTGACATGGATAATCTTTTTAGTCTAGATGTGGACAATGACATTTGGTTGGATATTGGACTTGGGTATGATGACATCAATGATGAGGCTCCTCCCTGCTGGTTATCTGACAAAAACATTCATCAAGGTATCCATGCATTACTTGAGAGAGATCATTGTAATGAGGAGCGGCAGTATCTACTTGCAGAGTGCACCGCCATGCAGGAGTGGTTCTCAGAGGAGTGGTTGATTCTGACATCTGCTTTGAACACAAGTTGTGTGTAATTTATGAATTTGTTGGTTAGTGTGGACAATTGGCCTGAGATCTTTCCAGTTGCTTGCAGATCATATGCTACACTACCAGTTTCATATTTGCCAACAACATCTTCTATGCCTGCTCATCACTTGGGAGCAGGCAATTGTTGGTGTTCCTACAGCTGGTGATAAGCAATTGGAATGGGGGCCGGCAGATGAAGATATTATAAGAGCATGAAGTGAGGTAGCATTGGGAGGTGGGGTTGATTATTCAGATGATGACTTATAAAATATTGAGTTCAAAGCTGAGGCTGATGAATTGCTCACAGAACATCTAGATAGTCTTTGTATTGCGCAGAATTATTGAGAACTGAATAGTCTGAACATGTAATTTGACCTGTTTTGTTTCTATTATAGCATCTGTATAACATTCTCATGCAAACTTCTCATCAATGATTGCCACATCACCATTAAAGATATATATGTAAAAAAAAACTTGTAAATATCCCTGTGGTGGAAAATGCAGACATTGAATGCGGACCTGCTGAGGAAGACATTATATGAGTGCGAAGTGACTTGGCATTAGGTAGCAGCATAGAGTATTTGGACAATGACATATATTAGCTGAACTGTATTTAGTCTATGAAACTTGATCGTGCCATGCAATAA
The DNA here is from genome assembly GCA_000827265.1 of Collybiopsis luxurians FD-317 M1. Classification (NCBI taxonomy): domain Eukaryota; kingdom Fungi; phylum Basidiomycota; class Agaricomycetes; order Agaricales; family Omphalotaceae; genus Collybiopsis; species Collybiopsis luxurians. Next base: position 77,854 of record KN834826.1, read on the forward strand.
TGATGTACAATGGTCCAGTTGGTTAAGACATCCATCTCAATTACTCATTGATGATGATTGCTTATGGAAGACAAGGGTTCAAATCCCTCTTGTACCTGTTAAATGAATTGAATGCAATTTTTTTAGTGTCCATACTTCTGTTGTATTTATTACCTGTGCAGCCTTGGCCTCAACCTCATGGGCTGAGTGGGGCTGCAACCTCAACTTCATGGGTTAAGTGAGGCTGCAGCCTCAGCCTCATAGGTTGAGTGGGACTGCAGCCTCAACCTCATTGGCTGAATGGGGCTGCAACCTCAACTTCATGGGTTAAGTGAGGCTGCAGCCTCAGCCTCATAGGTTGAGTGGGGCTGCAGCCTCAACCTCATTGGCTGAATGGGGCTGCAACCACAACTTCATGGGTTGAGTCAGGTTGCAGCCTCAACCTCATGGGCTGAGTGGGGCTGCAGCCTTAGCTCAGTAGAATTACTTCGAGTGCCTACTCTGTTGGTATATTACATTTTATTAATGTTTTATACATATGCTCAATTGAAGATCATTTATATTAATGCCCTCTTTATTACACTCAGGAGCTAAGATGACCAGTCAATGTAATGTACCCTGGCCTGACTCCACTTAAACAGTCTGTTTCTGCCTCATAAGATTATCTAAGCACACTTTTTGAATCATAACCCAACCCATATATAATCTTCAGTAGACCCAAATTCTGATTTGAGTCAGGATTAAGTCAGTTTGTCACTACTTGTGAGTCTGAAGCAGATAATTTCAGAGCCACTATTGACTCTAAAGTTCAGTAACAGAATGTTGGCAAAGTGCTGCTTGCTATCTGAAGTAGCAATGTATAATTAGAAGCCATAGAGCAATAGTATAAAATAACAGCCAGTTTTTTTCAAATAGAGCTTGAAGGGGCTGGTGCCCCAATGCAACTTGCCTTGAGGCTGTAACCCATCAAACCCTCACAAGATGGACTGCAGCCACCCCTAAGTGCATGGGGCTAAAGACCCCCTAGGTGGCCCTCTTAGGATAAATTTTTTACATTCAAAAATCATCCTAATTAGGTCTGATAGGTGGGTGCCTGAAGTGCTTCATTATCCAGGGCTGCAGCCATTGGATCTGGAAACAGAATGGCTCCAGCCCACTCAGCAATTAGACATCTGGGCTGCAGCCCTATTAGGAAACAGACTTCCAGGCTGCAGCCCACCATGAGACAAGTTTGCCAGGCTGCAGCCTCTAGTGTAATTTTGTCATCCCTTAACTTCATGTCATTGCCCTTGGAAAATCTTCATACTCAGTACCTACAACTCTATTTCATTTTAAAGTTTCCTCATTACAGATTGTCTCAGTTCAAACTTTTTTTTTATAAAAAATCTCAACACAAACTGCAAGTTCTTGTGGTTTAAGTGAAGTACATTGGGTAATATATTATAAAAATAGAATTGAAACCAAAATAGTTACCACTAAGCCTAGTAACAAATACTCTATACAGTCCACCAACAATATGGATAATGAAAACATTTGAGGATGAATAACTACTTACCTCAGGAAGGCAAACCAACATGAGGCACTGGAGCTGACTCTTCCCTTTCATGATTTCACTATCCTTCTCCTCCACAATCTTCACTCTGCATTTATGTTTCTGACTACTTGGTTTCAGCTTGTTGACCTCATCAACTTCAACCTTATCTGAATCAGAATGTCACTCTAGTTGATGCATTTTCCTTGGTCATCCAGTATCTGACTTGTCATTGCTAGGATCAGGTGCATGTGTCCTAACTTTTGGAGCAATGGATACATCTGCATCTTCCTCTTTGTCCTCTTTGTCCTCATTCACTGTTGTCCTTGCAAGCTTGACTGACCACAAAGTTTTTGCAGTTTCTTTCATGCTGGATTTCTTGAGAAGTTTTATGGGCAGAACATCTTGCGAAGACTTTGTAATCTTTTCTGCAGGTCTCAAAGATCACTCATGAATGTGCAGCAGAGCAGAGTCTTTGTCCTCAGAACTATGCAAAGTCCACAACAGCATAGAAGACACTGGAATGAGTTTCTTTGCATGGTGGGTGAGCGGAATGTGTCCAGAAGTCTCCTGAATCCTTTGTGCAGCAGCCTTTTTAGATTGTTTTTGAGGACAAGCTGCATCCTCTTTGTCAGATAAAGGAGGAGGAGGTGAAGGAAGTCTGTCACTATTGTCATCATTACTGCCATTGCCAGTGAGCAGGGGGGTTCTTGTCCAGAAGACTCTCCTTGTGGGGCAGGGCTTTCAATTTAGGCTGCTATCCAAGATGATCTTTCTTTGATTGACCATTCTCAGGCTCCTTTTGAGCCTTATTGCTCTTCTTGCTCTTCCCCACTACCATCCCTTCCTCCTCATTTGATTTGCACTCTTTCAAGGCTTATCACTCTTCTTGATCTTCCCTGCTACTGTGCCTCCCTCCTTGCTTGATTTGCACTCTGTTTGAGCCTTGTCATTCTTCCTGCTCTTCCCAGCTATCAGCTGTGCTGCCTTGTCAATGGCCTCCCTTTTTTTTCTATCATTGCCCATCTTCCTGCCTCTCTGTGTTGCTCCTGTCCCAAGGTCATTGCCATCATCATCATTGATTATCAGAGCATTGCTCAAATGTAATTGGTATTTCTTTGATTGATGGACAAGGCAAAGTGGCATTCCAATCTCCTCACCTTCTTTCAGTGCTGCTCAAACAATAAGAATATGGGCTTGGTCTTTGATAGAGAGGGCCCTTTGCTCTATAGGAATTGTCAGCGACTCATAACCAATAAATTCTCACAAGTGAAGAAAAACTCACCTTCATCCCAGGGAATGAAACACACAAGTTCACCCCCCTCATCCTCATCATCCTCATCATCACTGTTGCTGCCTTTGCCCTTGCCTTTGCCCTCACCTGAAACACCTTTCTTCCAAGCTTCGAGTTGGTGTTTAACACGAACTTTAAGGTTGTTAATGGGAATTTACCACATTGCAGTTGAACCTGCATCACTGGGAGCTCCTGGTACTTTCAAGTGGACTGGCCATACAACTAAATAGACCTTCCACTTGGCACACATGTTGGCAAAGCTAGCCCCCAATGGAACTCTTGCAGATTGGACTCAGGATGCACTTCACCTAGATATAACTCATTAATGTCCAGGAAATACCATTGAATTGTATTCAAATTGGGACCTACAAAGTAGTAATACCAATATATCTTTGAAAGCTGTATGCAACTAACTTTTCTGGTCCAAATAATGATCAATAAACTTTTGCTTCTCAGCTGGCAATAGGTTATCCTGCTGCAGTCACACATAATGAGTGTGAATCATAGTACCATAATCCACACTCTGCACTTTCAAAGTGCTGGCATTCGCATTCCTCATCCCTTTGAAGAGCTCATCTCTCCCCCACTGCACTGCTTTGGCTGTAACAGGATCCACTACCCACCCAAAGAAGCTCAGTCCATGAGTGTCATACATGAGAGTAGCCTAAAGTAGGAGAGCCCAGTGAGCATGAATGTCCTTCCAGAGGTAAGAGGAAAAGAAACAAAAACTTACACAGCCCAAAAATTTGCTACATAGTTTAGCCAAATGAGTTTCAGAGTAGCCTTCCACCTGTTCTTCAGAGGTGTGGTCATGCATCTTCTTCACATACCATTCATTCAGCTGCACTACATAATAATCCTTTTTCTTTTCTGGAAGATTGAGCACTTCTTTATCCACCTGCTGAATAGATGCCTGAAATTTTTCCGGAGATTGTCCTGGTTGTTGTTTCCAATCCATGCCATCCTCGGCAACCATAAAGTGCTGGAACTATGGGGCTCTTTGACAACCTCCCCTATGGCAGAGAAAACTGCTGCCTCACTTTTCCCATCCTCTTTGCCAGGGCTTTGATATGCCAGCAATAGTCAGTCTTGAGCTAAAGAGCCACTCCTTGTGCAAAGCACTGGCCTTGTTTTCACCCTCAGTGCTTACAGCTTTTACATTAAGTGTGTCTGCATCATCTTCCCCTTCATCATCAGCAACTGTTTCTATGGCATGCTCCTTGCCTTTTGTAGAGGATAAATGCCTTTCAGCAGGTGGGGAGTCTACACTCTGTTGGACTGGCTCATCTGGTGCTATGCCACTCCACTTCTCTTCCTCATACTCTTCTTCTTCCTCTACAACCGGTAACTCCTTACTTTGCTTTTCATCCTCTTCTACCCCCACCAGTGAATCCTCTTCTTCCTCTTCATCCACTTCTACTCCCACCAGCAAATCCTCTTCATCCACTCCATCCACTTCCCTAACTGGTGAAAGCAGTCCATGAGCTCCTAGGTGAGCTCCTACTGAGTGGTCTTCAATGACATCAATATTGTTGTCAAATAAATGGCACACATCCCTTCTGCAAATCACTTTCTTGTCTGCCTCACACTGTGAAGTTTGACATTCTGGAGGACTTGGACTGGTATCAGGCACAGGGCTAGACCCTATACTGTCGCCAGAAAAGGGCAGAGGCCTTGAAGGACCTGCCACAAGAGACAAGGGAGAATAGGACACTGCACAATGTGAAGTTTGACATTCCAGGGGACTTGGACTGGTATCAGGCACAGGGCTCGACCCTAGTCTGTCATCAGGAAAAGGTGGATGCCTCAAAGGACCCACCACAAGAGAAGAGGGAGGATAGGATGCTGCATGAGGCATTGGAGAGGGAGGTGAAGGAGGTGACACTGGTTGTAGTTTGTAGGCAAGTCTCCAAACCCTAGGAGGTGTTGGGGGTAACATTTTACCTTCCCAAATAGCATTGTACTTGCCAATTAGACTGTTGACAACCATAATGTGTAGATCTTCCCTATTGTTAAGCTGAACAACAGTAGCGGACAGTGTCAAAGGTGGAAGTCTGTCTTGTTTGTTAAAATGTACAGTGACAGTGTTCATTTGCTGAGGATGGTGGGACCATGCACTGATTCTCCAGCCACACATAAGGCCAAATAAACTGTGGCTTACAATGTATTCCCCATCTCCAGGTTTGCCAGTCTTTGGACTACATAGTTCAGATTTGGGAGACATGAGAACATCCCACTGATGAGGACTTCCTTCAGTAAAGGGATCATTTGTGAGCAATTTTGGGGGTAGGGAGATATCAGGGGTGAACAGTTGTTCTACAGAGGCCAGCAATTTGCAAAACATGTCAGTGTCATGCACAAGGGTGGGGGGTTGAGGACTGTGGTTGGAAGATGGTGCTTCTATTACAAAATTATTGCCAAGGGTTGTGGACTCATTGGTAGTGGGATGGGAAATGTGGTTGGAGGATGGTGTTTCTATTCCAAAATTATTGCCAAGGGTCATGGACTCATTGGTAACTGGTTGAGAATGAAGTGGAGGTGCTTCTGGAAATGGAGGTCCTGTTGGAAGGGTGTCATTGATCATTATCAACAGGAGAGGGAGAGGGATGGAATGAGAATGAGGGGGACAAGAAGCAGAATATTCCTGGGTGTGCATGGAGTGCATGCCCAGCATGAGAGGGAGTGCCTGTTTGCACAGTTTTCAGAGGTGTTTGGCTAAATCTATAATGATGGAGTTAGACTAACTGCATGTTTAAATTTTTTGCAATAACTGACTGACAAATTTCACATTATTACCTGTTATTACCTTTAGATAGATTCACAACATCTACTCAATTGACCTGAACTTCTGGACTGTCCAGGGTGGCAGAAGCACCTGCATCACCAGCTCCAGGTTCCGCATCATGATTATTGAGTTCAATATCCACAACTGCAGTCTTTTCTGGATTTGCAGTGGCGGCTTGAGTGTGCAAGGTACTAGATTGTTCGCTAGCCATGGTATTCATAACTGGTGCTCTCTGTGGAACCAATATTGAGACATGGTCCATAATGAGGCAAATTTTGTGTTTCAATGAAGGTATCATTTCCTGTGCAGCTTCTAGTTGGGTAGGGACCATGGATCCAGATTGAGCTTGTGCCTTTGCACTTTGAGTTCTGGCATTCATGATAGCTGCAGTTTTGGCTTGTGAGTGAGTATTCATTGTAATGTGTTGTCAAATGTGGTATATTGCAATGGATTTGGGTGAGCAATGAGAGGTGCAGAGGAAAGGCAAAAAGTAACACTGGGTGCTGGCTATTAAAAAAAGAACAAGAATTAATAACAAAAAGATTTTTGTTTTGGGCATTGTCCTTGATTTACCTGGATAAAGCTGCCCAAATAGCAATTATTCACTGTAATTTAATATCATTGTACATGTTTGATCTTGTATTCACAACTAAAGTCAACCATTGCCTTCACTGTAGTTAGGACCCATCCCAATTTTTTACACTTCTACTTACCAATTTACCAATATGGCCCTTTAATATTTCTTCTTATCTAAAGTACAAGGACAAGAGATTCCACAAAACTGATGGATACACACATCTGAACTGCAGAATAATCATGCAATTAAGGTACAATAAACCAGTGGTTGCTGCGGGGATAAACAAATCCCAATGTACTGCACATCAGTACTGCGCATTGGCACTGAGTCCAGTACTGGTGACAGTACTGCACATTGATGCTGCACCCAGAACTGCATTGTTTACAGGGTAGAAGGGTATATAAGTGGCTGGGATTCCTCTGGAACCCCAGCTCATATATTTTGTCATACATACATCTATTACTTTTTCCTTTTACTTACTTCTAAGCTTCCTCAAAATTGTCCAAACAATTCCAATCCTCTATTGCCTACCATTGTTGATATTGCACCATCAACAATTCATTAATTCTACTATTGAACTTTTGTACTCATAAGAGTATATCACTGAGTAGCCCATACCAATATCAGTCACACAAATCTAACACTTACTAAGTCAACCAACTTGAGCAATACCCACTTTCTTGGCCCCAAAATATTGCCATTGCCTACATAACACAACATCCCTGCATTGATATCACAACACATTAAGGTTTGTATAGATTGAAGTTAGGTCATAACATAATATATGAGCTTGCCATCTAGACAATGGTAACAACTACAGAGACTTGAACAAACACAGAACATGAAAACACAGATTATATAACAAACAATGAGATGATGGTGATACTCTTGCAACTCTCAAGTACTGCCTACATCTGATAGCAACCCCCCAAACTGACATTGAAGCTCCAGTACCAGAGACATCAGGTACTCTAATCCACCTTCATTCAGCCACAAATGAGGATTGTCAAGCCTGTTGGGAACAGTCAGACAGGGGTATGGGAACAGGGATAGGGGGATACCAGAACCTACATGTAGTCAACCTGCTATGCCACACAACAATGTGAATCAGTCTGGGAAGCCAACAAAACAGATGTCAAAAGACTACAAGCATGGGGACAATACCAGTCAAATGACTCATTTGGAACTGTCTCCCTCATTAAATCCATGGAATGGACAATTCCCTCCTTGGAATTTTGAAAGAGTAGAGATGCTGGAAGGGATGCCGGTGTTGTCAGTGCAAGCTGAATTAGCGATATAACCACAAAAACAATACCATTGCCAGCAACATGGATTGAACCAAGAGGGAACCAATATCAGCCTTCCAATGATGAAGTGCCTGTGAACTCATGGGGGATGTACGGAGAGCCTGTAAAAGATGGAGCATCATTAAGATGCCAAGAAACCAAACTAGGGGGAATGGGCTGTCAATTTTCCATACAACCAAATTATCAAAGAGATGTAAATATGCACTGAAGAATGATGGAGGATGTTTTCAATCACCAAACCTTTAACATGCTGGAAACAGTAAGACAAGGGTGAGCAAATACACCCCCTCCACCATTGGAATATAATGACGACAAACATGTATTCATATGGAATGTATATGAACATTCAAGAAGGTTGTTGGAGGGCCTAGAGATAGTGGATGATGTAGAAATTTCGGAAAATGACTGGATCCAATTAGAAAGGGGATTGGACAGGTTAACAGGAGAAGAAATACCTATGGATATATGATGATACTTCAAGCAAGACACAAACTTGCTACAAGAATTTGATGACCTGAGGAGGTTAGTAAATAGTCAAATTATACAACAAGTATATCCAAATAAAGATTACTGAGAATGGAAAAAACCCACAGCAGAGAGAATTTAAAATGTAAAAAGCAGGAAAGAAAAGCCTGCAAGTCCATCCTCTATGTCATTCACTAGTATTCTAATGCCTAATGAAATAGAAGTTAGGATTGAGGTTGGCAAAGGGAACAACCAGAGGGACAACATTGATAACATGAGCATTGAAGAGCTGAAAGTGTTAATAGAAAATTTACATACTGACAAGTTACAACCCCTGAACTTTCACAAAAATACCCAGAATACCCCTCAAAATGCACCTCCAATGTGCACTATCCAAACCCTCAAATACTGGGACAGTCATAGAGAAGGAAGGTCACCTGAAGTAACCGAAGGGAGAAATATGGAAATCTTTGTAACAGTACCAGAAGTTATGAGAGCTTTCAACCAAGAGTGGGACATCAAATGCAAGGAATATTGATACACCTTGACCCTGACTATGTTGGCAAAACAAGTCAAAGAATGAGGCTGTGGTGGTAGGGATGGAAAGAGTGAAGCAGCAAGCAAGTATGACAACTGCACTGCCTCATGAGGTGAAAAAAACAAGATCAGATGGTAATCAATCCACAATCAACAGTTCCTCCAATCAACCCACAATAGGTAAAGACAAGCAGCTACAAAGATGCCAAGCAAAAGGTAAATTTAAAGAAATTATAAATACTAATGATGTGCAGGACATAACCCAGAAAGGTAATTTGGGAACTTCCTCTATTCAAACTGACAATTTACAGAAAGTATCAGAGCATAGTAAAAATGAAAAAGGAAAACTACCCATATGGAAATCCAACATGCATACACCCACTGCTCATGACCCTAGCCCTTGTCCAAAATTAACAAATATAACACAACTTGCTGGACTATTAACAGAAAACAATTTCTATAACCAACAGCCCAACTCCACCCCATTATCTAAGTCAAAAAATAATACAAGGACAACATTGTTCAACCCAAATAATGGCATTTTCCAGGAAATCCCACACAGAAAACCCAATGGATTGGAATGGAGGAACAAGGGAGAACATAGTGTTTTAAGAAATGAAGGAGGAGATAATAAACCTCCATCCTCATACATGCCAGTACAAGAAGAATATACAGGGAGATACCAATCTCAAGGACCACAAGGGCCCCAAGGATATCAGGGACCACCAGGACCACAAGGGTCACAAGGCCAAAGGGGACCACCTGGACCACCTGGTGGACCACCAGGAGGGGGATATTCTATAACTGGACCTCCAGGGCCTCCAGGGCCTCCAGGACCTCCAGGACCACAAGGCCCCATAGGAGAATCAAATTGTAATGGCAATAGCAATCATGAAGAAAAAGATTCTATAGCCTGGGAATCTAAATTGGAAATATGGAAACTGGAACCTTTTAATGGGACCAATTGCAAACTTTGGAGAACCTTTGTTTCAAATTGTTATAGGATGTTCACTGCCAAGCCCACAATCTATAAGTCTGATAATGCTAGAGTAACATATGCAGCCTCATGACTTACTGGTACTGCAGGAAGGTATTACCAAAACCTAGTTGAAAGGGAGATAAGGAACTATGAATACATACTGGCACTATATGATTGGGATTCATTTTTGTAAAGGTTTAGTGCCCTATTTGGACTGCATGATGAGAAATTTCATGCACAAGCCTCCCTAGAATCCATAGTACAGCAGTCTGATGAGACATTTGCAGACTTCCTTGTCAGATTCCAGGACACAGCAAAAAAGACACAATATAACAATGATGCACTACATTGGAGGATGATCAAGCAGATTATAAAGGATTTGAGATCAAGACTCACATTAGTAGGCAGAATCCCACCAACACTTGAACAATTAACAACTAGGTTAATAGAGTTAGATGGTGCTAGAGAAGATTTTATTGAAGCAGGAATTGCACCAGTCTACAATAGTTGGGGAACAAATAATAATCCCTCCAGAGGTTCAATAGAAAGAAGAACAGAGAATAATACACAGGCACCAAAATCCAATAATAGAAACTATCAAGGTGGTCAGAACAACCCACCAAAGCAGACTACACAAGGTCGTGCAACTTTTACCAATACACTTACACCAGAGGAAAGGGAAAGAAGAAGGACTCTCAAACTCTGTTATGAATGTGGTAAACCAGGCCACTATGGTAGAAATTGTGAGGAAAAGGAAAAGGGGAATATAGCATTGTGTGGAGCTGAGATTGACAGTTCATGTGCCTGTGACAACTGTCTAGAAAATGAATCTATAACAGGCCCAACAAATGACAATGACAGTGAAGTATATGGGCATGCTGCATTCAATATAGAAGATGACTATGATGATGAGGTCAGAATGTTATTAGAAATTGGGAATGAAGGAGGACTAGAAATAACTGATATATCTGATTTGGAAAAAGAAGAGTTGAACCAGTGATCTGGGCATTGAGTTCAACTAATACTTCCTTGGAATCCCTAAGAGGGATGCATAATAAGGTATCCCAATAAATTCCAAAGCAGAACAATCCTTCATCATAACTAGCAAACTTTGGGTAAATCCCAAAGAAGTAGTGTTGGGCTGGGGTCAGGTTCGGGACTCTAAATCCTGACCCAACCTGAACCTGACTCATGACCTGGACCTGAAGAGTCAGGTCCCGGGTACCTGACTTTACTGCACTCAGGTCATTGCTAAGGTCACAGAACAATCAATTGAATATATTCCTAATGTTCATTGATTGTACTGTGACCATATACTATATGGTATTTTTCAATTTCAATTGCACAAACTCACATACTATATGTGTTTGTGCAATTGAAATGAAAAATATAATGCTGGTGCTCACAATCAAAATTGAAGGCTATGATGTAATGAGATTGGGTTGAAATCTCATTACATCATAGTCTTCAACTCAACTAGAAGAACATTTTATGAGCAGTTGTCCCTCTTTTATAAAGAAAACATTACTCAACACTGCACCAGCCAGGTCATCTCAGGTCATCTCAGGTCAGTCAGGTCAGTGTCAGGTTGAATATTGTGACCTGACCCAACCTGAAACCCAATGTGACCCGACTGACCTGAGCCCATCACTACAAAGAAGTACCAACATTAATTGACTCAGGAGCCTCAAAATTTGTTCATTGACATTGACTTGGCTGCAAAATATTCAAAAAATATACATAAACTAAGGAGGCCAATCCCATTGACCCTCTTTGATGGAAATCCAACCTCTTCTGGAAACATCACACACAAATTTATTACCAGTCTAAATTTGAAAATGGCACAGAAACAAAAGAAGAACTATTAATAACTTGCCTTCATCCCTCAGCACAAGTAGTGCTGGGCCTGCTAAGGCTGAGAAGACACAATCGAGCTATTGATTGGAAAGAACTCACATTAACATTGAAGGAACAGTAGCAGCAATAGTCACAGACAAGATACCTATAGCAGGTATAGAAAGAGAAATGAATTACCAAATCAGTACCCAATTATGGCAAATGAGGAGGATAATTCAGTACAGATAAGCTTAGTAGGGGCACAAGGGTTTAGGGATCTAATGGAAGAAGGGTATGAAACATATGTACTGTATGTGCAACCCTTAGGGGAAGAAACAGATTCTCTCAGGGGATCATTTACTGAAGGACCCAGAATCTCTGGGGTTGGGGCAAAGGATGAAACACATGAGGTCATGAAAATGCATGTACCTCAAGAGTGTCTCTGGAATCCCCTCCGCTTTTCCCAAGTCATTTTCTATCTTGACATTCCAAATCTTGTTGTTAGGCAGGTCCCCTTCTAGAGTAAAGGTTGCAGCCCTCAACTGGTCACTTTGTTAATTGTTTATACTCAAAGTTCCATTTTTTGGAGGGTCCCAATTCTCCTGATTCTTGCAATCTTTACCAATATGATCTAATCCACCACAATTATAGCAGAGTCCCAGTTTACAATGTTGACAGAACTCTTCAACTTGCTCAGGGGTCCTGGCAGCTTGAATCGCCCATAGGAATTCTTCATCTCCTGGGTTTTTCAAGACTCTGTTGTTTCCTCCCTGATTTTCTAAGCCTTCTCCACTATTTCCATTCTGACTCAAGGCACTCACAAAGTCTTCAGATTGTCCATATACTGTACCACTAATATTGTCCAGATTTACATTACTATCCCAAGCTGCAGCTCCTCTTTGTCAATTGGTCCAATTACCTTGATTCCTACCTTGTTGACCCCCTGCTTGCTGGGGGTTATTATTATTGGATCCTTGTTGTGGGTTAGAGTTTTGAGGATTCAATGGGGCCATAGGATTATACATTCCGAAACCAGAATTTCCTCCATGAGAATGAGCTGCATTGGTTGCACAAATTGAATTGTTCAACTCCTGGAATCACTGTACCCATTGTGGATAATTCTGAGGGGGATGAGTTTGAGCCGCTACTGTAACATCGAGACTCCTTGTTACTGCCCCTTGGAGCATTGCTATTAATGCTGTGTCATTGTATCCTGTCTTGAATGCATACTCCTGGAATCGAATAATAAATGTTGCAAACAATTCATTGTCCATCTGCTTGATCCAGGCCAGTTTCACCTGTGTGTCTTGTGCAGGATCAAATAATCCAAAATACAACATGAATTCCATGACAAAGTCAATCCAAGTACAGAGAGCAGGGACAGGGATCCCAGCGTCTTCCTGTTTCAGCAAATTATTGTAGTGAGTAGCTGCTGCCCCTGTCAGATATGAGACAGCAAAACCAATTTTATCTGAGTCATTCTCATAGATAGTAGGTTTGGCCATGAAAGTGCAATGAACTTGCGAGAGGAAAGGTTCCCATTTCCACCTATCAGAACCATTGAAAGGGTCAGGTTTTTTGACATTGAGTTTTGCTTCCTTATTTAATTGATCTTTTTGCTGATTGAATTCTGGAATCTGACTCATGTCTCATCCTGCAGGACCCGGTTCTCCTCTCTCACCTCTGGGGCATTGTACAGCTACCCATCCATTTGCCGGGTGCCAATATGTATCATGGTTTGAACCCCAATTGTCAGGATTGTCAGGTGGTCCTCCTGGTCCCTCTGGTCCCCCTGGCCCACCACCTCCAGATCCCCCTCTAAAACAGCCATTTCTACTACCTTTTTCTCTTTCCAAATTTCCATCACTAATTCCTCCCATCTGCATGACTCCTCCATATGGAGGTCCTCCTGGAGTTCCTGCTACTCCATACCCTCTGTAGGTACTGGCATGATTTGAGTAGTCATACATTGGCTCAGCTATGTAGGGTCTATACTCTTGAGTCCCCGATCTCCAATATTGTTCAGCTGGAACTCTCACAGATTCCTGATGCATCGAGACAATAGAGTGATAATCATTCATTACTTGTCCAGGTGTTCTATGGAATTGCAGGTATCGAGTCAAAATTTCTGCCAGTTGGATGGACATATTGCCTAGGAGCAGCTGTAAATATAGGTGGAGTGAATCCTGTGGCCTGAGGAGTGGTTTCCACAACTACTGGTGGTGGGACATGCACTGTTTGTTGAGCTGCAGGCTGTTGAGGGGGGACTTCTGTGGTTCTTGGTGGTTGGGAAATCTGGCAACTCGATTCCCTAGTGAAAGGATTAACCACTTTCCCTATACCCTTTATGTTTTGTAGGGGGGTGAATTCCTTTTTCTCTAGTGGGGGCATTGGGTGGTGAGTCTCGAGAGCTGAAGGGCAAAGCTGGTCTTCAGAAAATGAGAGATCCCAGTCATCTCAACTTCTCACAAAGTTAAATCCTTCATTCTTGAATTCATTCCTTTCCCCTGAAGGTGGGGCATATGCCATATTCCATCATTTTACCTGACCTGGTCCCAATGTCTCCCATTGGTTTTGCTGTTCACCAACTTGGGCTGTGTTTCCAGGATCTGAATATCGAGACAAGAAAGGAATTCCCAGTCCAGTGGTATTTGAGGAATTCACCAAACCCCTTGCATTCCAACCTGGTCCTTCCAACTGATTATTCTCATGGAAAGCTTCAGGTGTTTCTCTCCTATGATATGTCAGACCATCAGTCCTGTATCCCAAATGATTCAGGCATAATGAGCATCCCAAATTGGGCTCTGTCACCATTTGTTCAGGATATTGACCCACAGGGTGAGTTTCATTAACAAAATGAGTTGTCAATACAGCATACTTGTCTCAGGCAGCCCATCTTTCCAATTGTAGAGCTGCATCAAGAGGAATTTCACCTCCAATATGTACTTTTGAGCTTCCAGCTTGCAAATGTTCTGCTCTGGGAGAGAAAATCTCCTGCTTGGTTTGGATTTCAAGACTCATATGAGGATCCCCTGTGATCATAGCAGCTTCCAGCTCATCTGTCACTGATTCCATCTGGGCTCTTATTACCCATGAACCTCCCACATCCCCATGGATTCTCTCCTTGTACTGCTTCGCTAGGTGAATATCCTCATCTCGGGGATTTATTGCACTCATTAGTGTGTCGCTGGCATTTTGCAATGCCAAATGTCTCACAGTTCTTTCTGAAAAGAACTCATTCTCCTCCTTTTGAGCCTTTCCTGAGGAGGGTTTGAGTTCCCAAACCCTGTCAGCTGTCCTCACCTGGTGTTCACCCCTTTCTTCAGGTACTATTACCTGCAGTCCAGATCAGTGGGTGGAAGTCATCTCGACTCTTCCCAATCCTCATAACTTGGAGTAGTAGTATTTCCCATAGATCTACAATACTCCTTTGCCACCTGAGCTATTTTCTGCTGGTCCCGAAATTGACTGGTATAACTGTAACCCCCAGTAAGGTTGTCTGCTCTCACAGACCGTCCTTGTTCCACTTTATCTAGTAATGATAATGTAGGAGAGTTTAACATTTTCCTCTTTTCATTATCCACTATTGTATTGAGTGGAAAATTGATTCGAGATTTTTGTATTCACTTGAGATGCCTCATGGTGGCCTTGTTCACCATTTCCATTCATTTGGAATCCATAATCAGCTGTGATAGCCATAGGGCTCCTTCGTATACTTCTTTTGACTGGAATATTTCATTATTTATCCCATTAGGTAACTGGGAAGGTTGTTGCATTAAACATTTCTGAAAATAGGCAGCTAGTACCCAGAAATTGTCCTTCATTTCTGGGTCACAACTGTTAATAATTCAAATATCCGGAGTAGACTGTTTTAATTTGAATGGAGACTGTGGGCCCCTTAATGAGAGTGGACCCAATGGGTATAACCCCTGACTCATCTCTTGTTCTGATTGTTGCAATGCAAATTTGGATTCTTCTTCTCTTGGTGTGAGAGGAAGTGGACATCTGATATGTTCTAATGGAGAGATGACCTTGTGTCTCGCTCCTATAGATGTATATTGTGTCATTGGACATATGCCAATATCTTCATAATAATCCTCATTCTCAGGATGAGTTGGTGTGTGGAAGGGGTGTGTCAAGCTGACTCCCACACTAAAGCCTCAAGGATCTTCCAGGGAACAAGTTAATTCCAATAAATGGATTGTTTCTTGTTCCCTTCCCTTTTTGGGTGTTATTGGGGCACTTTGTGTTGGCCTCATGGCTAGCCTCAAGTCAGCTCTAGCTGCCATATGATATGGCTGACCCCACTGGGAGTGACTCAAAACATATGGTGTCGGGACCAGGTGTCCTGGAACATGAGGAGACCTGTATTTGACAGGATTTTCCAGGTCAAATGGGTCTCTATCATTATGTTCCAAAATTTCCCCTGTTCTTGAGGGGATGGCACCTCTTGCAGGTGCTGATGAAACTGAGCAGTCATCCAGTGTAGGAGCTCCACATTGCTCCTCTCTTCTCTGGAACCTTGTAGCTCTCACTGCTCTTTGGCATTCTTGTTCTTGACACCATCTTTCTTGTTCACTTACAAAATGTTTTGCAGGTTCCCCAGACATCTTGGTGATGGAGAGAATGCTGTTATTTTGTTAGGACCTTTTACTACCTTTGTTGTTAGAGGCTTGTAGTAGGTTCAAAGAATAGAACGTAATTTATTATACCACAGCCGAGACAGAATATGCAATGGGGAGTCGCTACATATGACAGGTGAATGAGTCCTGTATGGTTTGGGTATTGGATGTGGAGGATTGATCCTCGAGTGTCAAATAACAAATCTAGTAGCTCGGTGTGGCTAGAAATTGTATATCGAAAGAACTCATTAAGACAGTATTAATGAAGGTTGACTCAGGAGGTTCATGACTCAGTGTCCATTTACCCTATGAGATGGAATATTTGAAAGGCTACAGCAGTCAAATAGTCTTGTTGATTGGTTCAACAAGTGAGAGGTAGATACACCAGTGACTCAGTGTCAATGGGGTTTGCTTGACTCAGTGTTAAGCAGAATAATATTAGAAACTAATGAACAAGAGAATAGAAACAACACAGGTCAAGATAGTTCAGGTAATAACAGCATTATCATGAGAGATGTAGGTACAAGGCTTTTATACTCTGCAGGAAGACATGTGGTCTTGTGAATAAGAATTGGAATGGGCAACTGGTTAGTTCACCTCAAAAAATGTGTGTCAGAATTGGGGAGCCTGGAATGAATGGGAGGACTATTATTGAGTTGTGTGGTGAGTGTACTGGTTGGAAAGAGCAGAAAAAATAGTGTAAGGCATAACAGCATCCTGATGTGCCACACAGACATTGGTCCATGTCAGGTCAATTGTCGAGGGGTGTTTGCCTATATCATGTGGAAAGTGAGTAGGTATTCCCTTTTTATTCAGGAGAATGAAGTTGTGCTCATCCAGCCATGTGACAATCTCTTTGGTAATTGTGGGGGTAGACCTCGGGACACCTCTGGACCATCTTATATGGTGAATGTTGCTGTCTCTGGTGAGAACTATGGCCCTCTCCAAGGGGAGGTTAAGTGAGTGCAAATGCCACAGGACCTGATTCTGGCCCAGCAAAGGGTCATTATAGTAGTGAACAAAAGTTGTGGTCTGACCACCTCTCAGTGTTATGTCAAGGACCATGATGTTGCAATCACATACGATGTCTGTCTGAAGGGTGACTTTGGCATGCATACTGACTTTGACATATGTGTACACCCAAGGGTGCACTGTGTTGGGGGCAGCAGGTATGGGGGTAATGGGGATCCACACCAAAGCATGGTTCACTGTTCCCAGCATTTCCCTGCTCCCGTCTGATCCAGTGAAGGACCAGTTGGGTTCTTCAATAAATAGTATATTGAACTCACTGGTGTAGGTGTTGAGGAGCAAGACAACAGGTTCCTTCTTCTTGTTTGCATTTATTTGTGCAAAGCAAAGGGGTAACAGGTTATCTTGGGGAAGGGGCTGACTACACATTATCTGCAGTCATTGTCGAGTCCTCATCCATGATAGAGCCTGTTTCAGAACTCTCCAGTTGTGTGTCCAAGACAGCAAAGCTGTTCAGGGTGGCAACTGGTTTGTTAGGCGGGATGGTCTGTGTGAGAGCCTTGGAGGATTTTTTTCTCCTCTGAGGTCAAGTGCTGTCCTTTTTCCCTGGCTCTGGAGTGCAGTTGTTGTCCCACACTGAACCCATTTGGTGGGTTCGCTCTGGGCACTGCCTGTTGTCTGCTCAGTGCAAGTGATCTTTGATTTCCTTTGCCATGCAGTTGACACAGCAGAGGTTGTGTGTGCAAATGCCCACTAGCCCCACTTTGAGGCTTTCCTCATTGAAAGGGATCTCCTGCTCTGCTGCCAGGGAGCTGCAAGAACCACAGTTCAAGGTGTGCTCCACCTCAGTGTGCTCCTTGCTGCATAGGCCACACCTGTGCTTCTTGTTGCATTGGGCTGCGACATAGCCAAAGCTGTGGCAGTTTTGACACTGAGGGGTGGAGGAGTATTGTTCCTGGAACACCCTCACCCAGCACTCCTTACTGAAAAGGATGACTTTACCCTTTTTGAGCACTACATCAGCAGTGTCTTTGTCTAGGAGGGTGAATACTACAGAGGACTCAACTTTCCCAACCAGTTCAGGTACAGGGTGGATGAAATGCAGGTCTTGGGCCATCCTCGCATTCATGAGCAGCGGGTTGTATGTTCTGGACTCAACAAGAAGTTCACTCAGGTTATGGGGGCATCTTGGCTCTCCAATGTTGAAGCAGTAAGCTGCACCTGTTGGGACACTGTCTGCGACAATCCTGTGCCATTTCTCTACTGTACCTGTGGAGTAGGGCATGGTGGATAGGGTGGTGTAGAAGCTGTAGAACATCTTGTTGTCAAGGATGGGGGACAGTTTGGATGCATCTTGGCCCTTCATTACCATTAGCACCAAATTACCATTGTTGTTCCATTTTGCTGTGGCCAGTTTTGTCCCTTCAGCTGCTGGCATGATTTCAAGGCCCTTGTTGACTTCCCTGACTATATAATAGCTGTCATTTCTTTTGTCGGTGGGAACTGGTGTCTTGTATGTCATGAGGATGCTCTTGGGCTTGGACTTTTCCTGCTTCTGTGCTACTACATTCTTGTTGGGGGGGTGGGCTTTTTGGGGGGAGCCATTGCTGCTGCTGCTTTGGCTGCATACAAGTTGTCTGCCCAGTTTGGGGCAGTTCCATTCGACTTTGGGTTGGGGGCTCTGGAGTGGGGGGCATGCTGGAGCGCATCCTCAAGTTTCTCTAGGTGCACTCTGTCAGCTTCACAGTCTCTCATGATGAACTCACACATGGATGAGATTCTTTCCAGCATGGGGTCACAACCCATTGGGTACCCTTCAACATTCTCAATTACCCCGCCGCATTCCCTCAGGAACTTGACAAGGGTGGAACCTGACAACCCAAGTTGCACATCAAAATTGGATGGGATGGCTCTTTGGAGGATGGCATTTTTTAGGTCCCTGATAAGGTGGTCAACTTGCATTAGAATGTTGGAGGCTGGTGATGACTCAAGTTGCTGAACCTGACCCAATGGAGGTAGCTCTTTGCCAAAGACCATTGGTCAACTGGACGTCGTGTCACCTGGCTCTGTTGGGTATGGGAATTGTGGTTGGGGGATGCTAGGACTGTATGGTCTCATGGGTGGGGTGCCCAGCTCCAGTGTGGAGGAATTGCTTTGACTCAATGCTCTGGATGAAGCTACCTGCATCAGGATGTCAGGATTGGCAGGGTTTGATGGGTGATTGTGTGTCGTATGTGTTTTTGCCTTAGGTGTTTTGTTTATATCAAAAGTATGAGGAGATTTTCTTATAGAGGGGTGCTCTGACTCTGCCATTTTGGCTGCTCAGAAATGATTTTAAGTGCCTACTGCTCGACTATGAATCCAATCACCAGTTACTGCTGCTTTTTTGGGCATGGGAAAACTCGAGATGATGGCTGTAGCAAAACAAGGTTCGGCGCCAAAAGCTCCATGTGAAGAGTTTCTTCTGTTCAAACCTTCCGACGGTGCACTTGACATCCGAGAGGAGCATCTGCCATCTGCCAGGCGCTGTCCTGTTCAATCTGTTCAATTCCAAAAAGAAGTTGGAGTGACTGAGGAACCCATTTTGAACCTCAAGAATGGCTTGTATTGGCCTGTGTAGATGGACATCAGGAAAACCTTGAAATGAACATTTTGTCAAACATTGACAAATTCAGACAAAGCAGGTCAAAATAAGACCAATTTGACAGTTTAACAAAGTGTGACAGAATTGCTAGGAAGGCAGTTATGAGGCCAAAGATTGTGATGGAAGTACCAGCAGACATCGAAGCAGAGAGTAAATGTGTAACTTGACCCTGATGCAAAGCCTTCTTTATACTCCCGGGATTTATATTACTACTTGTATGACGCATGATGATACAGTGGCATAGCGAGGCTTGGGAAATCACAAGCTTTGGCCAGCGAGCTATAACAGACATAAGTAGCAAATGTGCAGGCAATGATAGTGCAACCTCAGGTAGTTTCAAGCTCGACAAAATTCCTCACATGGCCCAAATATGGGCATACTATGATTGGTTGAATGTTCCTTTAAAAGAAAGGTGTATTGATCTGCCCAAATTTAACTAGGAAAAGAAAAGAGTAAATGCGACTGCGTGGTTAAAAGTAGATAAGTTAGAAAACACATTGGAATTTAGCATGGGTATCATTCACTCAATGAATCATAAAAATTGAGGGAAAGGTTACCAAAAATGATGAAGGAAATGAGTGGATGAAACCATGGCAATGTTGACAGTGAGAGAGAAATGGGAATGCATATAAAAAGGACAAGAAAGAAGTGAGAAATTGCATCGTTACAGAATCTAGCATATCAGGAAGGGGGCCAATAAAAATTGAAAATCATGAATATTTTGGGAAAGAAAATGCACCATATTTTAGGTACCAGAAAGCCAAAAAGATAGAAGGAAATTCAGACCTACATGAGGAAGCTCATTAGCACAAGACCAGGATTGAAAGACAAACAGTACTTGCACTAAACATCCACGGTTATCCCAGCTCAAGGAGGGGCCACGATGTGTAATGTGAACCATGCCTTTGAGCCGTATTGTAATGTTATGCAACGGTGCACCATGGACATACCTTCCCTCCCACCATCATCCAACCCAATCTTAGTCGGCAGGATCAACTCTTCCATATTTGCCTCTGGTGCCCCATCATCCTCATTATCAAATTTGCTGTTAATCCCTACGATAGAGGGAGCAGCAGGAACAGGAGCAGCTGGGGATGTGGGGAGAGAAAGTGGCGGCGATGGCATATTCAACTTGGACGACGGAGCTGATGCCGAAGAAGGGGGAGATGGAACGGAAGGCAGCCCGCCTTCACTGGGATCCTTGATGGTGCAGGAGACGAGGACAGTGATACGGCGGATACCTTCAGCTGAGGGGAGTTCAATGTCAGGGATGTTGCAGTCTTCTCTCTCTCTCTCTCTCTCTCTCTCTCTCTCTCTCTCTTGTTGGACTTTGACGGTGGGGTTGGAATGGGAGCAGAAGGAGCAGGAGTAGGAGACAATGATGATGGAATTGAAGCACCAGGTCCATTTGGAGACAGGGTAGGCAGCGGTCTGGATGACTTGTCCCTCTCCCGTTCTTTCGGGGGTTGTACCTTGGCAGCATAAAGCTTGTCCAGGTCCCTCGGCCTCTCCGTGGTACCCTCTTCATGCTCGTGTTCGTTGTCCGAGCCATACGCATAGCATGCACAAGGATCTTCATTGTCCTCTCCATAATGATCCTCAGACTCGATGGATCCAATTGTGTCTGCCGTTGTATCCCTCGGGCAGTTCAAAAGCCCCATCTAAGCCAGTCATCTCTCAGGGTGAAGATCAACATATCCCAAGCACTGCTTGGGTACCACGGGCTTATCCTCCAGTTCTTCCTCATAGTTGAGATATCTGTTCCCATTCTCGGGGCAAAGTTGATCATGGTATTCATCTTCAGGATGAACGAGGCCCTTCCTGGGCATGGTCTGCACCTCGATGTCATCGGAATACTCAGAACCCCTAACCTCCTTTGAGTTGGCAGGAGCATGTCATCCATCCTCGAAATCACTCTCGTCATCCAACCCATACAGCTGTCCTCCCCTCACAGCATTCAACACCCTCGCGACCTCCTATGAAGCCTCATCCGGATCCTGAGCTTTCCTCCCCTCCCCACTCCCACTACTCCCTCCACCAATAGACGGAACGACAATGTCAACCCATGTAGTGTCATCAGCATCGTCTCCGCCTTTCGACCTTGACCCCCACTGCCAAGTCCGAGACTGAACCTCTTCACCCCACCTCTCCCGTTCAGCCAACTGAGCAGCTTCTTTGATGAACCCATCACCTTCAGATGGAACGTTGCCCCCTTCAGCTGTTCTGTTAGCCTTGAATGGATCACTCTCCTCCTCCATCTCTCCGCCACTCGTCAAATGTGCCTTGAACTCGACTGTATGATACTCAGCCAGGACGACAACTGCGAGTGGTAGGCACTTTCAGACCTTTGGGCTTCGCAGTGGGGTGGTGCTGTTTTGAAGTGGACAGCGAGGAAGAAGATGTGTGAAGATGGAAGATGTTCGCTCCACGTTTCGTCGAGGGTGTAGCGGGTGATGGTACCGGAGCAGCAGCAGCGGCAGTGGCACTGGTTTCATTATTAGCATGTTCATGCCCTGCAGAACTCGTCAGCTCTGGCCGCAGCTGCGAATGCGAGCCACTGGACCCAGGTGTCCTCGGCGCCATTGCACCCTCCGGCAACCCATCATGCATCGCTGTTGCCCTACTATGCACGCTATACTTCCCATCCTCCTTGTTCTCATTATCCATCATCCCAGCCTCAACATCGCTCATCCCACCGCCATTAGCATCCATCGTGTGCACTGTCCCATTGAGCGTGATGACCTTGGTTCTGCAGTTCTCATCCCAGAGCATGCCCTCAAAGTCCATCTCTTTGCTCTGATTGAGAGAGTTGCCGCACAGTAGACGACAGGATATCATTGGTCTGACGGTCATTGAGGAGGTTGTCCTAACAAGAATCAGTCAGTCATGTCTCTTTTTATGAACCAGAGCCAACCCCACTCACCCATCACCATAATTTTGCCTCGAATACAGCGTCGGCGTCAGCGTCCCAGACTGCCCATTCCTCGGGTCATACGACGTAGGTGTACTCGCCATCGTCAAAGTCCTCGTACTCCCTGAAAAGATACTCCCCCCTCCCCCACCACCCCCTCCTCATCCCACCCCCGCCTTATCTTTCTTATCCTTCTTACTCTTCACTTCCTTGACCTTCTTCTCCTTCTTCCTCTGTCCAGTATTGATGAAACTCACGGTAGACACTGCACCGGCATGACCGGGTGATGAGAAGAGTGAGCTGAGTCTGACGCGCACGCCTGTGGAGGAGGATGGAGGGGAAGTGGGGGTTGAGGAGGAGTAGGCGGAACCTAAAGAGGGATTGAGGGTTAGCCAAGAGTGGATCCCAGCCAACTGATGTCCAAGCTGGGCACAATATTCCCTCGGGGCATACTCCTCAAACAACAGCAACAAAGTCGACGTGTGTGGATCGTTCGACAGGACATGGGATGATAAAGCAGGTGAGGAGTTTGGGAGGGCTTTGAACTCAGCCTATGTGGGAGGGATGGTGCTTCAGCAAAGGATTTAAAGAAGAGAACGGCCAGCATACTCACCAAAACCCAATTAAACTCTTTGAACAATTCACTCTTCCACCTTGCAGCCTCTGCAGGATCTTGGATATCTCCATCATCTCGGCTGATCGTGCGACTGAGAGCCATCCCTGAAACATTTGTGTTTGGGTCTAGCTTGGCACTGCATTGATAGGCATTGTGAATGGTAAGAATTGGGAATTATTGAGATTTAGAGAGGCAGAAAAAAACAAAAACAATTTGGCGTTAGCATCGGTCTCTTACAATATCAATGGAAACAAAAAAAAAGAAAATTCGGGGCATCAAAGATGCGTGAGAAGCGAAGGAAATGAAAGAGGGAATGAATGGTCACAACAGAAGATATAGGATCAAGCAACATTGTGCTCTGTAGCAGGAGCACACCACAACATCGCTAAATTGCTGCACCCGCACCATTACTCGTCAATGCAACATCCCAACCCAACCCTGCCTTTGACCCATCACACCCCAGCCCATCAGACTCCAATGCATCCACAGCAAAGTTCCCCAAAACCAAAAACTCAAACACAAACTCAATAAAAAAAACACTCACCCATACACCCCCATCCGACTCTCAAACACATCCACATCCACCGTCCCACTTGCAAACCTCCAACTGACCAAATCAACCCACACATCCAAAAACGCAGACTCAATGATCATCTCTGATGCCAGGACAGGCGTCATGGACCACGTAAACAGGGGTAGTGGCTAGAAGAAGGATAGAGGACATAGGTCAGTTTACCACACTCATCAACATCCAGTTTATCAAACTAACCTTTTCCATAATGGACGTAGATCGAGTGAGCAGGGATAGAGTAAATGAATACAAAGATGAGTAGGATAACATCGAAGATGTAGACGAAGACAAGGATGCAGGTGCAAAGGGTGATGAACCGGGCTCCATCGCAGGCAGGATATTCATCTTCCTATGATAGGCATCAAAATACCTCGGAGGCATCTTCCCATCTGAAGTCGAAGTTGTATTCTTATCCTTGTCCTTGTCCTTCTCAGCTAAAGCAGGCACGATCCTCCCCTACTCCCTACTCCTACCAAACTACTCCCACTCCCCCCGTCGGCGACGCGTAATTTGACCCACCCCCCAAAAAATGAGGTAACGCCCACCCCGCACAAAACCTCACCAAATTCCTCTCATAATGCTCCACCATCCTCTTTACCTCCACCACCCCACTCATCTTGGCCTTCTTACATATGGGCATTCTCCCTTCTCCCTCTAGGGTGCCCATACCCATCCTGGAGAATGAAGAGAGCGAGTTGGAGAGGGCGAGGATGTTGGAATGCCCCGAAAGCATGCGAGGGTAGTCCCGGATCTATTCTTTGAGGTGGGTGGGGACGCCGCCGCTGCCGGGGGTGTCTTGCCAGTGGATGAAAGAGAGGATGAGATGTTCGGTGGCGTGGACAGAGCAGAGATACGCTGCATAGGCAGATTCAAAGGAGGATGGGTCTACATATGGTGTGCCAGTGCCGGTACCAGTAGAAGATGGAGATTGGAAGGTGACCTTTCGAGTGGACCTAGACTGAAGAGGAGTGGACCGAAGAGGGGGCTGAGACTGGGAGGTGAGATTCCGGATTTCGTACTGTGTGCGATTAACCTTGCGAGGATGCCGAACAGGTCTACCAGTAACCCCTTCAAGGGCTCAGGGAGTACCTCCCGATACCTACTCACCTCCCTTCTCTCCTTCCTCAACTCGCTCATCTCTGTTGTCGTTGTCACACTCTCGTACTCGACGTACGTCGACCTCGGCTGGAGGAGGGTGGAGAAATGGGTGGTGGGGTAGGAGTGGAGGTGTTCCTGTTTCACCTAGTTGAGGTAGGAGAGGTATGGGATGAGGGTGCGTGTTGATGCGGGCAACACGAGCAAGGGCCCAGCGGAGGAGCATGCCTAGTTCGTGGGGTCCTGCAAAACGGGCTTCTTTGTCAAAGTTGATGGTACTGCCACCATCGCCCTACTGCTTCCGACATGGACGATACTCTTTCTAGTGCTGATATTTGTCGATGAGCTTGCGGACCCTGGCTGTGTCGAGGTCGAGCACACCAGAGTTAGAGATGGAGGATGTTTCGACATCGAGGTGGGCAGAGACAAGGGAGACGAGGTGTGGGAGGTCGTTGAGGCTAAAGATGAGGGTTCCAAGTACGGTTTCGTCTGAGGAGTCGCCAGAAGTCGCAGTAGTTGAACCAGGCTTTTTGAACTCAGCAGTGCACATCACCGAGGGTAATATGTACCTTCGTTTGAGTCGACATCTACGTCCAGGTAGAGGCAAAAGTTTGGATTTGGGACACCAATGATTCCTATGAAATGACTTCCTAGAGGCAACGCACAAGCTATTCGACCCCAGAATAAATATGCGAACCAGGGACATACATTTATGATCCCAGATTCTATTGAGTTTTTTTCTTGCCTCTTTCCCCTCCAAATATGCACTATTTCCGAGAGCAAGCCATCGATATCCTCTTTGCAATTTGCAGGCTACGGCAGCATCTTTTCAGGCAACTTTGCTTGTTCTTGTTTCGGATACTCTGCACGAAGGCCGCAGACCAGCCTTGTATTACTGTGGTCGGCGGATATACATATGCAGCGAGTCAGATGAAGCTGAGCCTTGGAGAGGAATGGCCACATGATGAGCACTTAGCTCTTAGCATCTGCCAGTGCATTCTCACGCATCAAATTCTCCAGGAACAGGCTAGAATTACTCCACGCTCACCCACCCTTTCCCTTCTTACCCCTCTCCTTGAGCTATCTATACTTAGAAAAAAACAATCAGGATTCCAATGAGAACTCGAGAGTTTCAGTACGATATTATCTTTCAGTCAATCAAGTACTCCCCACCCCTGAATTGAAGTACTACCCTCACTAATAGTCATGAGTTGCATCTGGAACTGGAATGGATTCTTTGCACAATAATAAATGTTATTTGAAAACTGCAATATGCTGAGAATGCGCCCAAACTGCTGATGTTTCATTTTCGAGTTTTATGACTCACCCATTCCATCAACCCGTAGCCTTACCCCTTGAGCCCTCGTACAGTCTACAGACTCGGATATATATGCTTCAATAATGAAAACATACATTGTATCAAGACCTTACTCAGCTCCTTTCGGTGTTGACCAACATACAACGCTTGTCCCGCATGGTTAGCTCAGTTCTGCTATATGGAGAATTCCCACAGCTTTGGACTCCTAGACCCAAAACACTCAGCACTTCTGCTGAAGCAAGAACATTACAAATTGACAATCTTCAATGCAGTGCAGCTTTTGTTTCACGGACAAGTCGGAAGTGGTGTTTTGACGCCTTTAGGCCTGGCTCTTCTTCAGATCCCTCGACACACTATTCAGGAGGCTGCATTTGTTCCTTCCACCAGAGTAGAACTATTCCTCCCCTCCTTGCACCATGAAGCCGCTGATCAGATAGACTAAGAGTGAAACCACATCGTTTTCCCTGGGAACATGCAAGTTGCGCTGCCTCCAATAATAGGCCCTGAAGGTGCAGGTTTTATGTAGTGAAGGTATAAAAGACTATCGATGGAAAGTGTTAGCCCCAACTCTCAGCTGGTCCATTGGTTGTCATTGGAACTTACCTTCGAGTTGATCTCGTCTCTCGTCTCTCCCTTCAGGCTTCCTACTTTCTTTTTCAGGATTTATTTTATTTTCCAGAATGTTCATTCATTCATTCGCTCGTTTTGTATCTCTTCTTGTGATTATCTCTCTGGTTCTGGCAGCTCCTATACCCAAAGGGCATGGTGGCAGCGGTGACAGGAACTCGAAGAAGAATCAAGGAAACAACTCAGATTCAACTTCGGACTCGAGCTCTGGTTCAAACTCAAACTCAAGTGCCTCTAGTAGCACCAGCGGCGCTTCCTTCGCAGCCGACCCATCCATAGATGTCATTGCTATTCTCAAGGCTGTACAAGCTGCTACATCTAAACCAGTGTCAGGGGGCAAATTTGGCACTGGGCATGGTAAAGATACTCAGATATATCAATTGGATGCTGAGGGTAGCTCTGGCTCAGTGTTCGTGTTCACAGCAGACATGGATGTTGATTGCAATGGTACAGATGTGAGTGTGATCATCCAATCATACTCATCCGTCACTTTGAATCCCGGGCTAACCAAACTTGTTTGGTACGTGTCCAGTATCAATGCAAGGTTTGTTTTTCCGGTCAGATTATTGAGTTGATCTTTCATGTCATTCATATCTGATCTTCAGGGTAATGGTGATGGACAGAAAGAAACAAGCTATGGGGCACTTTCAGCAAAGCGAGTTCCATTCTATGTCATTCCACAGTCTTTTGTGGACAAGGAAAAGATCAAAGGAAACTCCCTTGGCGCCATCATATGCAACAACAAGATGTATTATGCTATCATGGGTGATACCAAGTATGTTTGTCCGCATGGTCTTGTAGAAAACCTCCTGATAAGAGATCTTCCCACAGCGGTGACTCTCCAGAGGTCATTGGCAAAGCCTCATGGTTAATGGCTCAAACGTGTCTCCCGAATGATGGTTTAGATGGAGCCAAAGGACATGATGCATCTGATGTTACCTATAGGTAGCCTTCTTGGCGAGATATATTGGCAATGCTGACATTTTCTATTCAGATATCTCCTTTGCCTCCCTCATTCCTAGTGGCATTGAAGAAAAGTCTCCTACAATCAACTTGAATGTGCTGAAGGAGCTTGGCGACAAGACAATGAAGGCATTCAAGGTCTAAACAAAACATAAATGGGAAGTGTTTGTTTGTGGGTTATGTTGTGGTTCCCAGGCAATGGAGGGTTGGTTTGTGCTTTACCACTATGCCTCATTGTACTAAGGATGAACAATAAAAGTGACAATTTCAATCTTCACTTATGGTTGTAGAATTCTAAGCTAAGACAGTAATATTTGGTTTTGTCAGGGTTTTGTTTAAGTAAGTTGAATGAATGGCATAGCTGGATCAAGCTAAGGTACAACAAACACTCAAAGACAACAATCAGGTCTATTATCAATTTGTTTGGCAAGGTGTAAGGACATTGTCAAAAGCTTCACACAAATCCAAGATCTCCAGACATGATCCAGAGTTCCAAAGTGGTTTTTATAGGATTTGGGGCTTAGTATAACATATTCTGAGCTCTGTTAATTTAGTACTGCCTCTAGTGTTGGGAAGGGTAAGGTCAGGTCCTGACCTGACCACCAGGTCTGGGTCAAGAATATCCTGGCCCTGATCCAAGATGGAGGGTCAGGCCAGGGTCAGGCCAGGTCAGGGTCAAGCCCTGCGTCAGTTTTAATAAGGAAATTTCTTCAGTAAAGCTATTATGATGATGTAATGGCTTTACAACTAGCCTATGAAAATGTTGTCACTCAGTTTTGCATGATTTCATTTCAGGCAGCCACCCAATTGAAGTGACCTACTTAGGATAATATTTGCCTTATATGATATTGCCCTAAGAAGGTTCAAATTAGGGCATTCTGCCCAGTCATATCTGGCAGCTGCCAACTTCTTTCCAATATTTAAATAATAATTCAATTATACATTTATGCACATTTAATGAACAATATACCTCAATGTGTAAGCAGCTGTCCCTCATATCATTTTTTATTGAGGCAGCTGCCTCATAATTCACTTCCAAATTGGGCACCAGCCCAGTTTCTCATTTCCAACTTCAGCAGCTGCCCAGCACCTAATTCCCAGATCAGGCAGCTGCCCAGCAAATCATGTCTAGATTTGGCAGCTGCCCAGCAAATTATTTCAAACTTCGGCAGCTGTCCAGTGCCTAATTTCCAGATCAGGCAGTTGCCCAGCAAATCATTTCCAACTTTGGCAGCTGCCTAGTGCCTAATTTTCAAATCAGGCAGCTGCCCATCTGCCCAAGAACATCACTTATCACATATGAATGAGATGTAACATGTTATGCCCTGTCTTACTTTTATGCCCTGTCTTTCTTTTCTTTCTGCTCCTGAAGGCTCTGACACCTATCAGAACACCTCCCTCTTCATACACCCAAGGTAGCTATATCCAATTGATCAAATCTCCTATCTGCAGTCTCAGGAACAACTGAATGAACATCCCTCCCACGATGGGTGTTAAATCACTTCTGTTGTGTCACAAAGACTGTGGATCTCATGTCAGCACAATCACATCAGGAAAAAGACCCTATAGCCCAGGCACATATGGGTTGTTATAGGTTATCCTCAGGCAGTTTAAGGCTTCTCAGGGGTCCTGGACTAGGCTGCCCAGGATGCCAAGGGACACCCCCCAAATCCTGTGGAGCCTGAGAGTCCCTGAGGATCCCTGAGGCTGCCCTGAAGATCCCTGGGGATCTTTCAGGTGTCCTGAGGCTTCAATATATAAATGTGAAATAATAAAATATACTTTCATCTGTTCTTCTACTTACTCTACTCTATATATCCTACTCTTGTATTGCTTTTAGTATACTGTAGTATTGTATTTTATAATATAGCTGTAATAGTATTTCTTCAGTTTTACTAGTTAGTTATCGTACATTAAGTACAGTTTATTATACTAATGTAAGCTCTGTATTGACTTAACATACTCAAGTATAGTATATTCGTGTAGTACAAAGCCTATCCATAT
>KN834826.1:111418-135475 GCA_000827265.1 Collybiopsis luxurians FD-317 M1
AGGTCTTACCTCCACACCGTCCGTACAATTTAAAAATCGAGATGGAAGGAGACTCAGCCCCTCCCTTTGGGAAACTCTATAACATGTCGGAAACAGAGCTAAAAGCCCTAAAAGACTATATCGATGATATGCTAGGGAAAGGGTTTATTAGAGCCTCCAACTCGCCTGCTGGGGCTCCAGTTCTATTCGTAAAAAAGAAGGACGGAAGCCTAAGGCTTTGTGTTGACTATCGGGCCTTAAATTGAATCACAAGGAAGAATAGGTATCCCTTACCCCTTATAGGCCCACTTGTCGACCAACTACGAAAGGCAAAATATTTTACGAAACTCAATTTGAGAGCAGGATATAACAATGTCCAAATAGCGGAAGGCCACGAGTGGAAAACAGCGTTTCGTACGCAATACGGATCCTACAAAATGTTGGTCATGCCTTTCGGGTTAACAAATGCCCCTTCGGCTTTCCAATTTTTTATGAACAACATTTTCCATGATTTACTGGATGTATGCGTGGTTATTTACTTGGACGACATTCTCATTTATTTGGATGACGAAAAAACCCATGAGGAACAAGTCCGAAAGGTACTACAAAGGCTACGAGACAACCACCTACACGCGAAACTGGAAAAATGCAGTTTCGATACCGACACAGTTGAATATTTGGGGGTAATAATAAATCCCAACGGGGTGTTGATGGATCAGTCCAAGGTCAAAGCCATAACATCTTGGCCGGTTCCACGGAATATAAAAGAACTGCAGTCATTCTTGGGTTTTGCAAATTTCTATCGCAGATTTATTGACAATTATAGCGGCATAACAAAAGCCCTAACGTCACTACTGCGAAAGGATGCCATTTGGCATTGGGACGAGTCGTGTCAAAGGTGTTTCGATTTATTAAAAAATGCCTTTACACATGCCCCGGTGCTACGACATTTCAACCCAGAACTTTCAATTATTCTGGAATGTGACACATCGGATTGGGCAATAGCAGCAATATTGTCTCAGCTGGACCCGAAAACCGGAGAAATACATCCGATTGCTTTTCATACTTGGTCCATGATACCAGCTGAAATAAATTACAACATCTACGACAAGGAATTACTGGCTATCGTGGAATGTTTTAAAGTTTGGAGAGCCTATTGTGACAGTTTGAGATTCCAAATCCAGGTTTATTCTGATCACAATAACCTGCAGTGGTTTACGACTACCAAACAGCTGTCGGCGAGACAAGCGAGGTGGTCAGAGGCCTTATCAGGATTCGACTTCCGAATCAACTATAGACCCGGAACTTTGGGAGCAAAACCAGATGCTTTGACGAGACGAGCAGATGTATACCCAAAGAAAGGAATTGATAGGGACTCTGCTAGAGCAGGAAGAGAGCAAAAATTGATTCCTCCAGAACAACTCAATGCAGCATTGCTTTTGTATGAGGATTTGTTATTAGAACAGATTCGAAAGGCGGAACAAGATGAATTCATGCGAGACACCATAAAGCAGATTTGAGAAGGGAAGATTAAAAATGTGGTATTCAAAAATGGGTTACTTAAATGACAAGGTCGTATATATGTCCCTAACGACACAAACCTTCGACGAGACGTACTTTCTGCCTATCATGATGCACTCAGAGGACATCCGGGCGAGAAGAAAACAAAAAAGATACTCAATCAGTTGTTCTTTTGGAAAGGAAGCAGCAAGGATGTACATCACTACGTACAAAGCTGCCATACTTGTATAAGATCCAAGGCTAGAAGAACTCTCTGATATGGGAATCTGAAACCTCTACCCATTGGGCAAAGACCCTGGAGCTCAATTTCAATGGACCATATAGTTCAACTCCTGAAAGCAGGAAAGGAACAATTTGACGCAATCCTAGTAGTAGTAGATCGGCTCATGAAACAAGCCATCTATATTCCCTGTCACATGACAGACACTGCAAAGGATTTCGCAAGACTATTCCCCAAAAATATATTCTCGAAACATGGGCTACCAGTGGATATCATCTCGGATCAGGGAAGCTTGTTCATCTCCCAGTTTTGGAAGGAATTGTGTAAGATACTTGGTATCAAGTCTTGTCTCTCGATGGCATATCACCCTCAAACAGATGGGCAGACAGAGAGAACTAATCAAAGCCTCGAAGGATACCTAAGAATCTATACGTCTTACGACCAAGACAACTGGGATGCCTTATTACCTATCGCAGAATTCGTATACAACAACACTCCCCATTCAACTACAGGATTAACACCCTTCTTTGCAAATAAAGGATACCATCCAAAACTTTCAATTAACCTATCAAAGGTGAACGACTCGGAAGCAAACCAGTATGCTACCGAGTTAAAAGAAATACACAAATATTTAAAACAACAAATATACGAAGCAAACGAGGCAGCAGTGAATCAGTTCAATTGCCACCGTGCCGGAAATCCTGATTGGAAAAAGGGCGACCAAGTCTGGTTGGATATGGGTAACATCCAAACAAGAAGGCCTACCAAAAAATTGGATCACAAGTGGGCAGGACCCTATACGATACTCGATAAAATAGGATCTCATGCCTATCGACTCGAGTTACCAGGGGACCTACAACGAATCCATAATGTATTCCATGTCGATAGACTAAAACCCCATCATCCGGATCCTTTCCAGTGAGTCATATCGCCACCTCCACCAATCTTCATTAAGGGGGAACCGGAATATGAAGTCGAGTTGATAAAAGACAGTCGTCCAACGGGAGAAATGGACAGAGGAATCCAGTACTTGATCAAATGGAAAGGGTATGACGAGGAGTCCTGGATTCCCTGGAAAGGTATGGTAGGAAGTATTGATTTGATTCGCGAGTGGGAGAAAGCACATCCGAGGAAATGAAAGTTACCTCTCGAGCTCCTCAAAGAACTCGAAAGCCTAGCCCTGCAAGACAAGGAGGAAAGGGAGTTGAGACAAGCAGCTGAAGCTGTCATTTAATCGGGAGAAATGACTCTCGAAATCGAAACCTCAACCTTAAAGGGGGGGTAAAAGCAATACTTCAAGTTTTCGTTTCCAATTTCTCGACACGTTTCTCTCTATTATTATCAAAAATCATAACAAATTCATAATTCCACTTCAGGGAAATAAAGCATACAGTGGGCATAGATTGGGATATACAGGTACAGAAGGCTGGAACGGAAGGACTAATCAAAGGACGACTCGATTAATTCGTCATGTTCGGCTCGAACGTCGAAAGGGATTCCAAATACTTCCTCCAATTCCCGGGCATATAAATCCTCAACACGCTCAATCTCCATCTGTTCCTGTATATCCTGCAGGGTCAGAGCCATATGGAGGCTGGGATCCGCCAATTCATCTTCATTCTTTTTGACCAACGAATAGGTCAAAGGATCCTCTCCGGTGCGAACAAAGTAGGCATTAGGGTGACCAGACGAAAAGATCACTACAGGAGATGTATTGCGAGTCTCGACGAGAGTACTAGGAAGGGAAGTGGTATCGAGAGAAGGAACAAAATTGGATAGGGAATCGGGAGTAGAGTCACTCTTCGTCCCGAAAAGAAAGGATTCAGATGAAGGACCACTCCATACATCCATGGGGGCAACGGTGCTAGTAGTTACTGGTTCCAAGGGCAGATCTCCAATATTCAAGATACGACGAAGCTCCTCATAAATGCCGTGAAATCAAGATAATTCAACTCCACGCCCCTGGGCCAAAGCTTCAGCAGCAAGTTGGAGGTTGTGGGACTCGATGAGAGAGTCTCGCAACTCCTTAATAACCCGATCTTGCTCCTTAATGGTCACTTCAGCAGCTTCGTGAAGATATCTGGCTTCCTGGGCATCTCGCTAGGAAGGATCAGTGAGCCATGGAAACCCTACGACAAGTCGAAAAAGACATACAGATGACTCAAGCATCTTATCTTCAAATTTCTGCGTGGTTCGACTCAAGAGTTCTCGCAACTCATGGATCTCATCGGATTGACCCTCAACAACCCTCTGCAGTCACCCAAACTCACAATGAGCTTGGTTCACAAGGACGTCCTGATCAGATACGACTTGAGAAATACTCTCAGCAGCATCAGCGAGATGATCTAGGAATGAAGCAGAGTCAAAGGGAGAAGAGGAAGCCATGACAAGGGAGGATCTCGAAATGAGGATAGAAAAATAGTCTCGAAAAAGTATCCTTTTATCGAGACAAGGATGCCCGATACGAACCTAATAAGGGATGAAATGTGCAGCCACATGCATACGCCTCATGGAAATTTTTGAATACTTCAATTCTCAGGAGATATCTTATTTCGAACCCGGGGCAACTTCTTATTTCACACAAAGGAGGGGCCCAAAAAAGAAAAAGATTTAATTTAGGAAGGGAAATACAAAAAAATTCAGAATAAGGATCTATCTAGATACAAGAAGTCTACAAGCCAAAAGTCCTACGAACTACTAGAAGAAGGTTTTGAAGGCGAGGCAGCAACAAACTGCCCTTGGACCGACTCGAAAAGCTGCCGAAGCTGGGCGAGTTCTTCATCTCGCAACTTTGACTCTTCTGCTGCGACTTGATGGGCCTCCTCACTTGCAGCCAGCTTCTCCTTCAACTCCTCTATCTCACCATCCCGAGCTTCCATTGCTCCCCTTAGTTGTTGAACCTCCTATAAGATACCCTATCAAAACACTAAAACAGCTGAAAGAGAAGAAGGGAACTTACCGTCGACTGAACGTCACCTGTGAAATGTCGAACAAAGGATTTGAGTCGAGTCAGCTCTTCATCCTTATCCTTCAACTGTGAGTCACGCGAGATCACTTGTTCCTGCAGATGGAGATTCTTGGCCTCCAAACGATCTGACTTCCGCGACAAGGCGTGATATTCCCGATAC
Source organism: Collybiopsis luxurians FD-317 M1 (assembly GCA_000827265.1). Taxonomy (NCBI): domain Eukaryota; kingdom Fungi; phylum Basidiomycota; class Agaricomycetes; order Agaricales; family Omphalotaceae; genus Collybiopsis; species Collybiopsis luxurians. The sequence continues at coordinate 116,267 of KN834826.1, forward strand.
GCTCGGAGGAGCTCATCTTGCTGAGCATCAATGATATTGGCAGAAGACAAGTTGATCATCGAGAGGGACTCAATGAACTGGGTTAACCCGCTATTCAAAAATGGGGTGGGAGGTTCCAATAATTCAGCAATCTGCGTAACGACACGCTCAATCGCAGTTCGTATCACTGAAACAGGAATTAGTTAGAACGGCGACATGAATGGAAGAATAGTGAAACTCACTTTCGTCCCGAGTAGTGGAAGAGTCATCGGAAGGGTCTCGCTTAACAAGAGGTCCAAAAAACCAGGTTTTCAAACCAGAAACCTCGTGATAGGACCGGTTGTCAACGGCCTTCCAGACGGGGGAGGGAGGTGTCGGAACAGGAACAGGGGGAGGAGGAACTTCTTCGGGATAGTCCAAGGTCATGGCATCCAGCTCTTCCAGAGCTCCCATCTCCACATCAACATCTGCGGTGTCACGAACGACCTCCTTCCCCTTGCGAGATGAAGTCGGAACAATTGGTTCGCAACTCGGCTCCCCTAGATGCACCCTTTCCTCTCGAAGGAGTTGACTCTTTCGAAATGCATCTGAAGAAACGACTAGAAGATAATGAGTAATGATAATAACCCTAGACTCATCGAACTCACCAGCTTTCCTTCTTCCTTCTGGAGTCCTCGGCCTGTCCGACGATAAACCCAACTCTTCTGGATGACTACAGTAGTAAGGGGTTTTTCGCAACCCCGCCGTTAAGGCATTCCATTCTTCACCCCAAATAGGAAACAGCCCTCGACTTGACACGATACGATAAGCGACGATGAGGGGGAGCTTAGCGAGGATGTGGAATTGAAGGAGACGAAAGATACTCTTGAAGGAACAAAACTTCTTACTAGAAGGATAGTTCACTTTGCAAGTACTGCACGATAAAGAGTTTGGGCAAAGGGAGCATGAGGAGTGAAGATTATGCAACTCGCAATATTCGCAAGATGGATAGCTCCCGAAAATCTTCCTCCACTCTTCGATATCTACCCTATCCAAAACCTCGGGACTTGAGTTGGCCAGATATGCATCTTCGTAGATGGGCTGGAGGCCAGTAGGAAGGGAAGTGGGAACTCTGTCTGTTATGGAGATGGAGGGATACCAGAGTTGCGTGCTGCATTCAAAGGCCACATGCCGCATTTTCTTGGCCGTTGGGGGAGCTGAAGGAAGAGCATTGGAGAAGGGAACCACAGAGGCTGATTGGAGAGGCTGCAGAACCCTGAGGATCAGTCGGGGCTTCGACCCTCCTGAATTACTTGAAGATGCAATAGGTTGGTCAGGAAATGTTTGAGAGGACAACATAGTGGTAAGAGAAAGAGAGGAAATTGACTCAAAAACCCAGAGTGCCAGCTTTATAAGGGCTTCGGACTTAGAGTTTTTCGATCGAAATTCAGCATCCGGCATATCAAAACTCAATCTGACGGCGAACAGTCACGACACCGTGTCGCATCAAAAGCGACGCATCCTTTCGAGGGCTCAAGGACCTTAGGGGGGGTAATGTTATGCCCTACGCTATTTTTTCTGCTCTTTCCAACCAGTACACTCACAACACGACTCGATAATAGTCTTACCAATCAACTCGGCTCTCCAAACCCGACACGCATTTTGCAAGGCGAACTAACCCGTTGCTCATTCCAAACTTCTATTCACAAGGCCACATGTCTTCCTGCAGAGTATAAAAGCCTTGTACCTACATCTCTCACGATAATGCTGTTATTACCTGAACTATCTTGATCTGTGTTGTTTCTGTTCTCTTGTTCACTAGTCTATAATATTATTCTGCTTAACACTGAGTCGAGCAAACCCCATTGACACCGAGTCACTGGCATATCCACTTCTCACTTGTTGAACCGATCAACAAGACTATTTGACTGCCGTAGCCTCTCGAATATTCTGTCTCGTAGGGTAAACGGACACCGAGTCATGAACCTTCCGAGTCAACCCTCATTAATACCATCTTAACGAGTCCTTTTGATATACAATCTCTAGTCGCACCGAGCTACTAGAATTGTTATTCGACACTCGAGGATCATTCCTCTATATCAAATACTCAAACCGTACAGGACTCGATCACTTGTCGTACATAGCGACTCTCCATCGCGTACTCTGTCTCAGCTGTGGTATAATAAATTACTTTCTACTCACTGAACCTGCTACAAGCTTCTAACAACAAAGGTAGTAAAGGTCCTAACACCTATTCCTCTATACACTTAAAATACATCTTATCCTATCATTTGGCTCAGGTCTAACAAAATAACAGTGTCAAACTATCATCAAGATGTCTGGAGCTGATACAGAACCCAACCAATGAGGGGGAAGATGACCACAGTCTACCCCAGTACAGAACAAGTCTTACCTTGGTCTGCCTTCACAATGAGGCACACCACATCATATGGCTGCTAGAGCTGCATCACAAGCTGCCTCAAGGCAAGCTCAGCATGCTCCTCCAGAAGAAGAAGACCCTTCCATGGGAGAAGAGTTGCCAGATCATACAACTGTTGCCTCTGTTACTCAATTTGAATACTGCAAATATTGCACAACATCTCATAGGTTTAGAAACTGGTCATAACAAGCACATAGCGCAATTGAAAAATGCAAAATTAGCTAGAGCAGAATGGGGAGAAACTGCTCAGGGTTACATTCTCAACCATGACCCATATATGGTGAACATCATTCCTTGTGACTTCCATCAAAGATTGATGAGCATTTTCTAATGCCTCTGGAAGAAGAAAAACCACATCAAATTAACGAAGATGGGGTTATTTATGAATTTCAACCAATAAAGGAAATGGTTGACTTGCATAATCCACTGGAAGGATGGAAAGTATCAACCAAGGATATTAGACAATTAACTTTACAGCATGCTATTGATCAATTGATGACTAAAAGCAGTCTCAACAATAGTGATTTATTGAAGGCTGAAAAGTTTTGGGAATGTTTTGGAAGAGATCAAGGACATACAGTGTTAGTTTATATAGTATACATGAATATTATGAAAGAAAAACCACCTGTTTCACCCCAATTTGGGGAAAGAGGTGCTCAAGCAATGATACCATCAGCAATGGAACAACATGAGGTTGATGAAGATGTTCCTCTGCAAGGAGAAGTTTGTCCTGCATTTGGGGAGAACTTGTGTAGTATCCATCTGGACCTCGAGATACAGAAGTTTCCCAAGGAGCAGGGACATCAAGTGCACAAATTCCCTATTATGGTAATAGTGGATACCAAGCTGTGGCAAATGATGTTCCAAATAGGAACAATGCAAGGGAGGTGTCTGCATTGTGGAAGCATGACTTGTCTTATACCACCAACATAAGGCCACACGATGAGCAGTCAAACCAGACTGAACCAGACCTGGGTAGAAGAATTTGGCTGAACCAAGCTGGTTTTGTACCTGGTGGAAACACATTCCATGGCAGATGTATGCCACCTGGGTACCACCAGGAGCATGCCATCAGGTGACCAGGTTGGAATGTGCAGGGAATTTAGAATACACAGGACACCAGACATTCCAGAATTCCATTTTCTAGTCAATATTCAGAACCCACAGATGCAAAAGTAACTCATGGAATGAATCCCTTTGTCAATACGCATGACCCAATGGCCCAGGACTGGGGCAGAACTATTTTGTATGCTCCCCAAACAGGTAAAAGTGATGAGTTGGAAGGTAGAAGAATGGATGTCAAAGGAAGAGAAGAATGGAAGCCAGAGATTCTGGAACATCTACAAGGATTCATGGCATTAGAGAAGGGAAAAGGTGAAGTAAGGGAAGAGTATTGCATTGCAGATAGCCCTAGGGCTGTTAAGGGGGTAGTAGGAAGACAGGATTTTACTCCTATTAGGAATATTCCTGCATTCTGGGCAGTAACTAATCCTTTTAGAACAAAGGAAGAATTGGTAGAGGTGCCTAACCCATCTAATGTGGGCCCAAGAGCACAGAAACACTTGCAAAATGCCAATGTTCAGGTCACAACTGAAATCAGAGCACCTACAGTCTCTGTTGCTGTTCCACAAGCAGTGAATATGTACCCTCCACCTTTACTGCCTAGAGCATCAAGACCTGCAACTGCATTTGCAGCACCCCCTGCCATTCCAGTGACTGGACCAGTGGTGGCACCACTGGCAGGACTTCCAGATTATAATGATGGAAGAACCCCAGTTGTTGCAGTTGGAACAAACATTGCAGGGAATAGAACTGTTCCTTCAGGGAACATCCATAATGTGGTCTACGTGCCACAACAAAGTTATGTTCCTTATGGAACAGGAGTAGGTGCAGCAGGGGGCAGTCCACCAGGACCTCCACCTCCACCTCCTCTCAGAAGATATATGTATGCTCCTTTTCATCATAGTGGGAGCCACACTTCAAATACACTGGCTAGGTTGCAGGGAGGCAGAGGATATGGACACCAGAGGCAATGACCAGTTCATGCAAAAATTACATGATTTCATGTCACCTCAAAGTTCACCTTGAAGTTCACTTTGAAGGTCAAATGAAAATTGGGCAAATACATCTTGCGATTGACACCCATAAATGTCTTTAAGGGGAAAAATCTTCCCAAGATCTGAGCTAGCACTGCATCATGGTGTTGTTCCAAAGAAGATCTTCATTTTTAGTGAGCATCTAGGCCTTCAGTTGGAACAAAGAAACCGGCAGGTTCACGGCCATACCAATCAAGGTGTTTTAAAACTTGCTAGAACCAAATTCTGCCTTTTCACTCTTTCATGACATTGGACCTCTTTGGGTCATTTAGGTACGTAGACTAATGTATATATATCATTTCAACAAGTTCTGAGGTTATGATTGTCGAAGGCAACAAGTCTGAGGATAATGAAGTCGCAAGTTGCAATGATGACAAATTTTAAGGTCCCCTCTGGCCTCTATCCAATGACCAGACAATTGCCATTACTTCTTTCTTAATGTGCTTGTAGATATTTGGCTAGCCTGGCTTTGGGAGCTTGTGCGCTGCAAGATGGCAAATAATGTGCTGAGGCTCAATAATATAGAAGCTTGGAGAAAGGGCCTGTAAAACATGCTCAGTACAAAGCAAGTTGCAAGGGAATTTGGAGTAAGGGTTCCATTGTTGTTGGTTGACTGGGAGGGGTTGATGTTTGCAAACAAAAAAGAACATTCGCATTGTATTCTCCAAAGGAACCTGCCAGATGTGAATAATGCAGCCTGTTGAAGTTCCTGAGCCTGCTCCTGGAATGTAGTGGTATATGTGGCTGGAAGACTCTATTGATTTTTTACAGTGATAAGTCCATTCATCAAATGTGTAATGTCGGTGAGATTGGACAGTAGTTGGAAGGACTAGACTGTTCATAGGAATGTACAGAGAATAGGCAGAACAATAGTGAGAGTCATGTGTGTTAAGGTAGGCCAGGAGATAGCTGTAGTGCCTGCAATCCTCAAACTCTGATGCCTTTGCCAGGAATGCAGCAACCTCTGAGTCAGTCATGGATTTAGGAGGGTCCATAAAGCTGTATACATTATGTGACTCCAGAATTCCAATGAGCTCTTCCATGGTAGATGTTTCCAATGGAGAATCTGAGTTCTCTAGCAAGACCTTTAAGTTGCTGGGCTCATGAAGTAATGCTTGTAATTTAGATTTTCAAGAATATTGTCAGATCATGGTGAGTTCCATATCAACTATGAATAAAGTTAGTAAGACAGCAATGACTGAGACTGCAAGAGACCATACCAAAATGATTATTTGTTGGAATACCCTGTAGCTGTCCATTCAGGCATTCACCAGACAACTCACTCAATGTTCCCATTGGTCCCCAGAATTTCATTAGCTGTGGAAAATGCATTGAGTAATGGTGGTTTGGCATGGATGGAAAGCCTGGATGTAAATCCTTTATTGTCCTCCAATAGGAGATAAAATGGCCCTGAAACTCATCTGCTTCTTTTTCCGATGTAGAGTATGCTGCAAGTAGGTTTAAGGAGGCAACAAGATGGCAAAAAATCTCCAGCCTGAGGTTTTCAACCTCATCCCCATTAAACCAGAACTCTGGGATAATGAGAGGGAAATGATGCTGAAGAGAACCCAGAGTTGATGTGCTTTGAGCTTTCCATGCTTACTCTCTCCCAGGTTACCTGGGGAGCGCTCAACCCAAGAGGGGAGCATTACATCTGTAATGCATTGGCAGATAGCCTTCACTTGCTCTGAAGTGAACTGAAATGCTCCAGGATCCACTCCAATGAAATCAGGGTTGTCACACCCATCCTCATCTTCTGGAAGTTCAATATCCCATGAGGCCATCTCAGAGTTGAAGAAAGTGCTAGACCCTGGATTTATGGGTGGAGTTGCACTTCCTTCACTTTCTTCCTCATCAGCCTCCTCTTCTCCTTCACTATCCAAGCTCCCTTCCATCTCTTCATCAGAGTCTACCTGCAGGTCTGAAGTGGAATGGTCCTCAGAAGCTGCACTCATTTCTATGTCCAAACTCTCTAAGTCAGTCCCAGCCTCCTCTGTATCCACTTGTGAAAATTGTTCATCAGCCTCTCTCTCTGCAATCTGCTTTACAGTCTCTTTCTTTCACCCTAAACCCCACAGAGCTCAAAGGTGATACTCCACATATCCTTCAAAACCAGCATGCATTGGACCAAGAATGGTAAACCAAACTGGGTCCCAGTGTGGAAAGTTGTATAGGGGAGTCCAGCATACACCATTTTCCTTGAACAATCAGTTCTTTTCCTTGACCAAGGATGCATTTAACCATGTTTGAGCCTGCTCTCTGACATCCCTCCCATTTTGCTGCACCCAGAACTCATGTTCCAGATCCTCTACATTATCTCTGTGACAGAGACAGTAGGTGCAGAAGTAGTCACACCCATGAGATCCAAAGCCAATGATCTTCTCACTTGCTTGAAGATCAGCAATAGCAAGGTAAACTCAGGCAGCAACAGTTATTCCTTGGGGATGATTGAAGGTGGCAAGTTGCTTGCCATTGTGAAAGGCAGAAACTCTCTTTTGAAAGAACTCCAGGATATATGGAATGGTCCAAACAGTGGCCCCATTAGGAGCAGGCATGAGACCAATGATTAAGGTGTTTTCAGGGAGAAAGTGTATTTCAAGAGGAAGGTTCATGCAGTAGAGAACAATGGCACCACATGAGATGGTTTTCCCTGCAGAAATCATTCAAAAACCAACACATGGTGCTGATTAACACTTACCTGCAGCCTTATTTCCCAAAGGATTGAACCAGTCCACATAAACTGCAAAGACAAGGTGATAAGGGGTATGTAGATAGTTTCGTAGGTGTTCCTGCCAGGCTGGACTGTCATAAACATCTTGCATCTTTTCACCTCGCCTCCAGTTTCCCTGTGCTGATCTGAGAAATGTCTGCTGAAGACATTCTTCAATTCTAGGCTGTGAAAATAGGCTTTCCAGCCATGATTCAAAGGATTGAGTGGTATACAAGCACCATGGAATGCACTTGAAAAATTGGCCCTTAGCATACCACTTCTTTTTAAATAATGCTGTTTTGCACTTGTGGGCTTGGCTTGATTTGCGGTATCTATAAGTACGGTGATGTGTATTTGCTGGATATTGCATAAAGCACTTTGGGCAGACAATAAGACATATAAGCCTTGGATTCACATCCAAGCTATTATACACTGTTTGGATGTCAAGTGGAATCCCAGATACAGGTGAAGGTGCATTGATTTGTGCACCAAGTTCCTTCAGTGCAAGGTAGATGAGCTGAACAGTGGTGAGGAGGATGAGATGAAGGACACAAAGAATAATATTTGCTGTTCTCTGGCTAATCCCCTTGCAGAGAACTAACCATGCCACAAATATGAAGCACAGTTGATAGATGGGTTTAATAGCTGCAACTATTAGTTTAATGTCTGGACTTCAAATTAGCTACTTACTTAGGGTCAAATTGGGAACCTCAAACTGAGGAGTCTGAGGAGTGTGCTTTACCTGAGGTCGAGCAGTTGGTTTCACTGACTGAGGCATTTTCTGAGACTTCTTTCCTCCTTTCAGCTGGTCCTCCAATTGTCTCTGTAGATGATTTCTTCTGGTTTGGATAGATACTTTTCATCCAATAGTTTTATGACCATTGGAATCAAGGAAAACAGATTTACAGCAGAGGTTACAAGAACAAACCACTTGTTTAGCCATATGGTTGTAATGCTGGACTGGAGAAAAAGCTGCTTACTAGGCTTTAGGATGATTGATACATCTGGGCGCTTATCTTATCTGACATGAGGTATAGGTATTCTGTGAGAAATTTTCATATATAATTAGCCTAGCTCCACTGAATATGTAGAAGAAAGTTTATGTTTGGGCCACAATATTGCCATTGTATGATAGAGCAATCTTTGCAAAAGCTTAGTGACTGCACAGTACTAGTATAGAAGGAAGCCAAAGTCAGTCTCTCACCTCCACCTGAAGATTATTCTATTCTTGGACATTTATTTGAATATCTGCCAGCTTGCTTCTTGCATGTTGGGCTTCATAAGTGAGCTGTCAGTGACACTATTTTTGTTGGGTATAAATGGTGCTATGACAGAGAATCAACTTGCAGTTACTGATTTGGAATATCACACACAGGCAAGTAAGAACTTAGGTTATATATGCTTCTGTCTACTACTCTAAGGATGAGTTACTGTATGATCATGACTACTCTGGGAGACAGGCTCTCAAATTTCAAACAAGAAGTGGTGCAAGTGCATTTGAGACCCCTGAAGAAAGCACTATTGTGCTACATGTTACATCAATCAGTAGTTCATGTGTCCTTGTTATTTGTTACAAAATACAGAACAGCTTAGGTCACTGGGTAGCATTATTCATTATGTGAACTTGTGGCTGTATTCATATGGTAGTAGATGAACTTACAGAATAATCACAACCCTTGGACAAGAAATACTACATGAAAGATTGATTCAGCAATTGTACAGAACAGAAAATGCAGAAATCTGAGGATTATGTAAGTTGTATCACTTGACCATTCTTGCCAAAGGAAACACAGAAGTTTGAGGTTTATGTAAGGTCCATCACATGACCATTATTTTGTTTTCTCAGCAAAAGAAACACAGAAATTTGAGGTTTATGTAAGCTATTTCAGTATGCCATGCTTTGACTTGATTCTATAGTTTAAAATAAGCAAATCAGTTGAATATGGGTTTATTGTATCACGAAGAGGTGCTGTACTAAAGGTAGGAGAAGTGTGAAATAGGTGAAATATGTGAAATATGTGAAATATGGGAAAAATGGAAAGGTGTCAAGGGTAGGTGTGATTCAAGAAGAATGGCAGAAATGTGAACTGTGAGGCATGGATCCATACACTGCTGTACCTTTCCTTTTATCAAAACAGAAGTGTGACATATGGAAAGGTGATCTGAGTTTATTATGAGTGCTAGAAACATGGGCTGTGCACATTGTCATGAGGCATAGTATCATAAAATGGGTGTATCCTTTCTTCTATCACATCCCTCTATCATAACGACAACCTTCCTTCATTATGATTGGACACATACCCTCCACTGTTATCCTGCTCCACTCTCAAAGCAATGACCAAGTCCAAGTCAAGCATAGTTCTGATGTCCTTGATGTTTTGCTGCACTTTCTCTATCCACAATGTACTGCCCCTGACCTTGGCACTATGTCATTCTTGGAGCTCTCTAATGCCATTCAGGCTGCTAATGAATGGGGTCTTGAATATGCCACTGACCGCTTCTTAGTCCAGCTGTTGTAAGCATTACCAGATCTTACCCAATACTGTTATACCAATACTTACATCCTTTAGCTGGTTCATTCCATCTCCCAATATTTATTCAGTTTTCCTTCTCGCTGGAAAATACAACCACACTCCACTCTTTGCTGCAGCTGCTCCTTACTCTGTTCACTTCTCTACTGAAACCTTATGGGACCTTGGGGTTAGTGCTACACTGTGTATGAAGTGGGTCAGTCTCTTTCCTGTTCCATGTTATCAGGGTTAGCATTGACTGTTTATAGGCCATCTATCGAGAGCAACTGATAAAAGCACTGACCGCTGGTCATGCTATTGCTGAAAACCATGCAGCTATCTGCACTCATTGGCAGGATAATGTCATTCCAGCTCTGGCTAATAAAATGGGGCCACCCCATGGTCTACTGGGACTTCAGCACTTTGCAATTGAAGGTTATAATGCAACAGGAAGGCTGCATGAACCCACCATCCAGGACATTGCTTTGAGTATAGAGGCGGCCTTATCTGCAAGCAATAACTGTTGCAAGTAGTGTTTGGAGGGTTGGAAAAGTGTCACCTTTACTGAGCTTGCTTCTGTTTGCTTTCCACTCTAGGAGCATAAGTAGCTTTCACATTACATCCTTCATTCCCTTTAGCTACATGTATATGTACAATACACACCTTAGAAATATGCAATGAAAACACTGTCGTATTAAAGAGTCAGGATAAGCATTTGGCCAGAGTTTGCCTGAGGCCTGCTTTTCCCTCTTGAGAGCCCACCTGTAGGGACCTGTGTATTATCTATTTAACTGTGATAACAGCTCCTGCTGTTAAATTATTGTTTTAAATTCATCAGAGTTACTCTTGTGAGCTTATGTCTTGGAAGAGAGTTTGAAGAAATATGAAGCTTAGAATGAATTTTAGGTGAATCATAGGAGAGCACTCAAATCAGCATTCATTGGCAAGTTGCACAGGCTATCTGGCTCATTAGGAATAGTCTGCCCAAGTATTCCTTCAAGACATTTCCCAATCTAGAAAATTAAGTAAAAACCCTTGGATCATTGTCACTTGGTGACTCATGTATCCCATTTGTTTCTCTTAACTCTTTCAAAATGGACTCACTGCAATGTGAAAGACCTCACAACATGTCATCTTGCCAGCTTGCAATTAGTGCTTCTTTCTTGTCACATTTAGAAGACAACAGTGCTCCCATCATAACACATGTTTGTGATATCACAATGGTGAGAAGCTTTCCTAAATTTATATCACATCTCTCTCTCCATCTTCACTTCCAATGGCTTCACTTCATTAGAAGAAACATTTCACATTCAGGGTCTCATCCACTCATTTGTGACAACTTCACCTCAATTTATAGATAGAAACTAACACTTGTATAAAAAGAGCCGTGGTGAGCTGTCTGTTTTGTCTCAGTGCTCCACAGCATGCCTAAGGTTTATTGTCACAAATGTTGCTCTACCCACTTTGTTCAGCCCCATGTCACTGATGTCAAAAAAGAGGTGAAGCTTCTGAGTCCAAACTGGAAGATGAAGAGTTCAAAAAAGACATCAGAAAGGAGGATGAGGATGAATGTCAGTAGAGCTTCGGATTGTACCCCATTATCTATTGAATTTTGTCTTCAGCTGTTCACCCAAAAAACAATATGCCTGGTTTACAGGTTACTCACTTCTTAGACACAATCATGGCATGGCATATGGCCTGTTATCTCATATGGAAAGCCATAGATCAGGGCTATTTTGAATCCACCTCTTTTTTTCACTATCACATTCAGTTGCCCAAGTATACCCTCCCCCAGCTTGAAAAGGGCAAAGGTGCAGATGTTGCCACCACTCTGAATCAGATTCTCAAAGTAGATGAATCAGATGAAGCGGAGAAAGTTCCAGCTCCTCATGGGATGTTTGCACTTTGTAAGGCACACAATGCTTGCCTGCACACCAAAGCTGCACTCATGGCACTTTGCATGTTAAGATATCTGGGGTGCAAGGTGAGCAATATCCATGCGGCATGTTTATTGTTGTGTTATATTGATATGAATGTAGATTTATGTTGGAGTCAGCAAAAAATGCTGTTCCTTATGTTGGCTACTCTATCGGCTTCTCAATGATCCTGAAATATGTATTTCCCTGACAACTGGGACTCATGGTGTGCTTTTTCCTTGGATAGCCCCCCCTAACCTTCCTGACAATATCTATCAATGGATTCATGAATTTCTCTCAATGGGAATAAAGGATAAGATTACAGGCTCTCACTCTTGACAAAGCTCTGGAATGGCATCTGAAGTAGCAGAAATGGTTGGATTGCTAGGGGGTTTCAGTCTTGATCCTAAAGCTATTGAAAACCTTCAAAATGGAAGTACTAGTACTAGCAGTAACATGTAGCATATCTTAGGTTCCTGTCTGTGGTGACTCACTGATCATCATTACTGTCCTTTCAAAAATCATTCTCTCCATAGCTACACCTTTATAAATGTTGAAATTACTACTAGTTTTAAGCCATTTATGCTATTTTGTAAAATGACATTACTGTAAAATTATTGAGACTATTGACTGCCAGGAAACTCTCAGGCCTGATCCAAGGGATTCCAGGCTTGCTCAGGGATAACCAAGGTTGATCAGGGATACCTTAAGGACACATCAGGGTCTCAGGGATTTGGCTCAAATCCTGAGCCTGTCTGGCTACCCAGGCTATCAGGGTCCCCACAGACTTCCTGAGTCACCCCAGGAATAGGGCCAATTCCTGGGGTGACTCAGGAAGTCTGTGGTTGCCTGGGCTTTAGGTACTTTTCCTGATGTTCTGGTTGTATGAATTTCTTCCTGTGTTTGGGCATCCAGAACTATTATTCCCCTGGTACTGGGGTTGAACCGGTCCCTGGTAATAGTTCTGAATATTCTGTTTGACCACAGGGCTTGCTTCTGGAATAGCAGGATAGTTAAAATTTGAATGCGCCCCAAGTTTTCATTGTGAATCATGGGTGGCTTGCAACGACATATCTAAATCCTAGAAATGATTCACCCATTGGTCATAGGTGATAGGCTTGTTGCATTGTGCAGCAACCAGCAACTCCAGGTTATTATGAACTGCTCATTGCACAAAACAAGTGCAACATCATTATATCCTGTCTTGAATGCAGCTTGTTGGAATCTGACAATAAATTTGGCAAATGTTTCTTGCAGTTGCTGACAGATCCAGTCAAGTTGAGTCTGAGCATCCCATTGTGCATCAAATATTCCAAAATACTTCTCCCATTCTGCAACAAAAGCAGGCCAATTGTATAATGCAATGATGCTATCCCCCATATCTCATTGTCTGAGGAGATTATCAGTGTGCAGCAGCAGCATCTGTCAAATATGTTACTGCAAAAGCAATCTTGTCCTGATCATCTTCATAGATGGTGTGTTTTGCTTTGAAGATCCTGTGTAATTGTGAGATGAATGGTTCCTACTTTGTTTTGTTGAGTCCAGTAAATGGATCAGGTTTTTGGATGTCAATCTTAGCCTCTTTGTTCATCCGGTCCTTGTGTCAGTTGAATTCAGGGATCTGATTTGCATCTTGTCCCAGTGGGCCTGCTTCACCTCTTTCTCCATGAGGTCCCTGTACTGCCAGCCAACCCTAATGATCATTCCAATAAGCATCCATTGTTCCCCAATCACTAGGTGGTCCTCTGCCCCCTCCTGGTGGTTCTCCTCTGGGTGGTCCTCCTCCACCTTGAGGTGGTCCTCCAGGTGATCTTCTGGGGAATCCATATGGTGGGCCTCCACTGGGTGGGCCTCTTCCTCCTCCTGGGGAGCTGTCAGGTGGATAATACGATCCTCCACCAGCTCCCACCAGGGGCAATGGCCAGTTCATGTAAAAATTACATGATTTCATGTCACCTTGAAGTTCACCTTGACATTCACCTTGAAGATCATGTAAAAATTGGGTATACATATCTTTTGATTGGCACCCATAAATCTTTAAGGGGTAAAAATTTCCCAAGATCTGAGTTAGCATCTCAGATTGTTGGGATCACAGCCTTGCGCCAATGAGAATTTCCTTTCTTAGGCAATGCAAGGAGAACATTTAGATTACCAAACATACATGGTGTGTTATATGTTAGTCGCTTAGTGTTTGAGAAACTCGCTGACATCTTTTCTCCCACATTCTGCAGGGCTGTCACTTCATAGTATTTGCTCTGTCAGCCTTTGTTACGACCCATACTTTTCAGTATCTTGGAAATACATTACTTGCCTGCATGAAAAAGATTTAAGTGGAGCTGCATGCAAAGTTGATGAGGAGCTATTTGAAGTTTTTGCATTGGTATGTGAACCTTACCATTTTACACTCCCAATGCTAATGCTAGTCCTCCAACATTCTGGGCAATGCAGTTGTTGCTACTGGAAGCATTGATGGCCATCTCATCCCCTATAGTTGATCCTTCCAACATGCATTGTAAGATTCTATCATTATGCTGTGTCTGGAGCTCAGGGCTTGTGTTAGGACCTTTACTACCTTTGTTGTTAGAAGCTTGTAGCAGGTTCAATGAATAGAAAGTATTTTATTATACCACAGCTGAGACAGAATACGCAATGGGGAGTCGCTACGTACAACAGGTGAATGAGTCCTGTATGGTTTTGGTATTGGATGTGGAGGAATGATCCTCGAGTGTCGAATAATAAATCTAGTAGCTCGGTGCAACTAGAAATAGTATATCGAAAGAACTCGTTAAGACAGTATTAACGAGGGTTGACTCAGAAGGTTCGTGACTCAGTGTCCATTTACCCTATGAGACAGAATATTTGAAAGGCTACAGCAGTCGAATAGTCTTGTTGATCAGTTCGACAAGTGAGAAGTGGATATGCCAGTGACTCAGTGTCAATGGGGTTTGCAGGATGCTTATCTTGCCAATTTGAGTCCTGAGGTTTTGGATAGGGTAGATGTCAAAGAGTGGAGGAACATTTTCAGGAACTACCCATCTTGCGAATATTGCGAGTCGCATAATCTTCACTCCTCCTGCTCCCTTTGCCCCGACTCTTTATTGTGTAGTACTTGCAAAGCAAACTATCCTTCTAGCAAGAAGTTTTGTTCCTTCAAGAGTATCTTTCATCTCCTCCAATTCCACATCCTCGCTAAGCTCCCCCTCATTGTCACCTATCGTATCATGTCAAGTTGAGGGCTGTTTGCTATTTGGGGCAAGGAATGGAATGCCTTAATGATGGGGTTGCAAAAAATCCCTTACTACTGTAATCATCCTGAGGAGTTAGGTTTATTGTTGGACAGGCTGAGGGTTTCAGAAGGCAAAAGGAAAGCTGGTGAGTTCAATGAGTCTAGGGTTGTTATAGTACTCATTATCTTCCTAGTCATCTCTTCGAATGCCTTTCGAAAGAGTCAGCTCCTTTGACAGGAGGGAATACGTTTAGGGGAGTCAAGTCGCGAACAGGTTGTTCCGAATTTGTATCATAAGGGGAAGGAAGTCATTCGCAACACTGCAGATGTTGACGTGGAGATGGGCACTCCAGAAGAGCTGGATGCCATGACTTTGGATTATCCCGAAGATGTTCCACCTCCCCCTGTCCCTGTTCCGACACCTTCCACCCCTGTCTGAAAGGCCAGCAATAACTGGTCCTATTGTGAGGTTTCCAGCTTGAAAATGTGGTTTTTTGAACCTCTTGTCAAGCAAGTCCCTTCCGATGGGTCTTCTCCAACTTGGGACGAAAGTAAGTCTCGGTTTAAACTCTTTTTCTTTTTGCACGTCCGTACTAATTAACCTCTTCAGTGATACAGACTGCCATAGAATGTGTGGTTACAAGGATGGCATCATTGTTTGCTGGTCCCGGGAAGAAGATGCTCGAGGAGGATTTATGGGCTCTGGTGGATGGAATGATTCAAGGAGCGTTTGCAGATCTTGAAGAACAATTGGTGTGTAATCCCACACTTCTGTGGATTTATCTAGTCGTTTACCATTTTTCATGTTCCTTTAGCAGCACTCCCCTTCTGAGCCACCTGCGCCATTCTCAAGTGAATCCCTGCTTCGGTTCGTCAAGTCGCTAATGGTTGTGAATATGACTTCTGCAAACATCATCGATTCTCAACAGGACAAACTCCTCTGAGCATATCGGGAGTATCAAGCTTTATTGCAGAAGTCGGATTGTCTGGAGACCGAGAATCTCCATTTGAAGGAGCAAGTGTCCTTGTGGGAAAGTCAGTTGGAGGAGAAGGACAAGGAATTAGCTCATCTGAAATCCTTTGTAAGGCATTTCAAAGGTGACATTCAGTCGTGAGTAGGTTCCTTTCTTCTCTTTTGACTGGTTTAGTTTTTTGATAGGATATCTTACAGGAGGTTCAGCAATTAAGGGGAGCATTGGAAGCTCGGGATGGCAAGATAGAGGAGCTAAAGAAGAAGTTGGCTGCAAGTGAGGAGGCCCGTTGAGTCACAGCGGAAGAGTCAAAGTCATGAGATGATAAACTCAGCCAACTTCGACAGCTTTTTGAGTTGGTCTGAGGGCAGTTTGCTGCTGCCTTGCCCACAAAGCCTTCTTCCAGTAGTTCCTAGGACTTTTGGCTCATAGATTTTTTGTATATTGATAGATCCTTATTCCAAATTTTTTGTATTTCCCTTCCTAAATTAAATCTTTTTCTTTTTTAGGCCCCTCCTTTGTGTGAAATAAGAAGTTGCCCCGGGTTTGAAATAAGATATCTCCTGAGAATCAAAGTATTCAAAAATTTCCATGAGGTGTATGCATGTGGCTGCACGTTTTGTCCCTTATTAGGTTCATATCGGGCATCCTTGTCTCAATAAAAGGATACTTTTTTGAGACTATTTTTCTATCCTCATTTTGAGATCCTCCCTTGTCATGGCTTCCCCTTCTCCCTTTGACTCTGCTTTGTTCCTAGATCATCTTGCTGATGCTGCTGAGAGTATTTCTCAAGTCATATCTGATCAGGACATCCTTGTGAACCAAGCTCGTTGTGAGTTTGGGCAACTGCAGAGGGTTGTCGAGGGTCAATCCAATGAGATCCACAAGTTGCGAGAACTCTTGAGTCAAACCATGCAGGAATTTGAAGATAAGATGCTCGAGTTGTCTGTATGTCTTTTTGACTTGTCGTAGGGTTTCCATGGCTCACTGATCCTTCCTAGCGAGTTGCCCAGGAAGCCAGATATCTTCATGAAACTGCTGAGGTGACCATTAAGGAGCAGGATCGGGTTATTAAGGAGTTGCGAGACTCTCTCGTCGAGTCCCACAACCTCCAACTGGCTGCTGAAACTTTGGCTGGGGGCGTGGAGTTGAATTATCTCAATTTCACAGCATTTACAAGAAGCTTTGTCGTCTCTTGAATATTGGAGATCTGCCCTTGGAACCAGTAACTACTACACCATTGCCCCTATGGATGTATGGGGTGGTCCTTCATCTGAATCCTTTCCTTTCGAGATGAAGAGTGACTCCACTCCCAATTCCCTATCCAATTTCATTCCTTCTCTTGATACTACTTCCCTTCCCAGTACTCTTGTTGAGACTTGCAATACATCTCCTGTAGTGATCTTTTCATCTGGTCACCCTAATGCCTATTTTGTTCGCACCGGGGAGGATCCTTTAACCTATTCGTTGGTCAAGAAGAATGAAGATGAATTGGCAGATCCCAGCCTCCATATGGCTCTGTCCTTGCAGGATATATGGGAGCAGATGGAGATCGAGCGTGTTGAGGATTTATATGCCCGGGAACTGGAGGAAGTATTTGGAATCCCTCTTGACGTTCGAGCTGAACATGACAAATTAAGCGAGTCATCCTTTGACTAGTCCTTCTGTTCCAGCCTTCTGTACCTGTATATCCCAATCTATGCCCACTGTATACTTTATTTCCCTGAAATACAATCATGAATTTGTTATGATTTTTGATAATAGTAAAGAGAAACGTGTCGAGAAATTGGAAATGAAAACTTGAAGTATTGCTTTTACCCCCCCTTTAAGGTTGAGGTTTTGATTTCGAGAGTTATTTCTCCTGATTAAATGACAGCTTCAACTGCCTGTCTCAACTCCCTTTCCTCCTCATCTCACAGGGCAAGGCTTTCGAGTTCTTTGAGGAGCTCGAGAGGTAACTTTCATTTTCTCGGGTGTGCTTTCTCCCACTTGTGAATCAAATCAATACTTCCTACCATACCTTTCCAGGGAATCCAGGACTCCTTGTCATACCCTTTCCATTTGATTAAATACTGGATTCCTCTGTCCGTTTCTCCCATTGGGTGACTGTCTTTTATCAACTCGACTTCATATTCTGGTTCCCCTTTAATGAAGATTGGTGGGGGAGGCAATACAACTCACTGGAAGGGATCCGTGTGGTGGGGTTTTAGTCTATCAACATGGAATACATTGTGGATTTGTTGTAGGTCCCCTGGTAACTCGAGTTGATATGCATGAGATCCTATTTTATTGATTATTGTATAGGGTCCTGTCCACTTGTGATCCAATTTCTTGGTAGGCCTTCTTGTTCGGATGTTACCCATGTCCAGCCAGACTTGGTTGCCCTTTTTCCAATTGGGATTTCCAGCACGGTGGCGATTGAACTGATTCGCTGCTGCCTCGTTCACTTCATATATTTGTTGTTTTAAATATTTGTGTATTTCTTTTAATTCGGTAGCATACTGGTTTGCTTCCAAGTTGTTCACCTTTGATAGGTTAATTGAAAGTTTTGGATGGTATCCTTTATTCGCAAAGAAGGGTGTTAATCCTGTAGTTGAATGGGGAGTGTTGTTGTATATGAATTCTGCAATAGGTAATAAGGCATCCCAGTCATCTTGGTCATAAGATGTATAGATTCTTAGGTATCCTTCGAGGCTTTGATTAGTTCTCTCTGTCTGCCCATCCATTTGAGGGTGATATGCCGTTGAGAGACTCGACTCGATACCAAGTATCTTACACAATTCCTTCCAAAACTGGGAGATGAACAAGCTTCCCCGATCCAAGATGATATCCACTGGTAGCCCATGTTTCGAGAATACATTTTCAAGGAATAGTCTTGCAAAATCCTTTGCAGTGTCTGTCATGTGACAGGGAATATAGATGGCTTGTTTTGTGAGCCGATCTACTACTACTAGGATTGCATCAAATTGTTCCTTTCCTGCTTTCAGGAGTTGAACTATATGGTCCATTGAAATTGAGCTCCAGGGTCTTTGCCCAATGGGTAGAGGTTTCAGATTCCCATATCGGAGAGTTCTTCTAGCCTTGGATCTTATACAAGTATGGCAGCTTTGTACATAGTGATGTACATCCTTGCTGCTTCCTTTCCAAAAGAACAACTGATTGAGTATCTTTTTTGTTTTCTTCTCACCCGGATGTCCTCTGAGTGCATGATCGTGATAGGCAGATAGTACATCTCATCAAAGGTTTGTGTTGTTAGGGACATATATACGACCTTGTCATTTAAGTAACCCATTTTTGAATACCACATTTTTAATCTTCCCTTCTTGAATCTGCTTTATGGTGTCTCGCATGAATTGGTCTTGTTCCACCTTTCGAATCTGTT
>KN834826.1:135495-173286 GCA_000827265.1 Collybiopsis luxurians FD-317 M1
CTTTGTACATAGTGATGTACATCCTTGCTGCTTCCTTTCCAAAAGAACAACTGATTGAGTATCTTTTTTGTTTTCTTCTCACCCGGATGTCCTCTGAGTGCATGATCGTGATAGGCAGATAGTACATCTCATCAAAGGTTTGTGTTGTTAGGGACATATATACGACCTTGTCATTTAAGTAACCCATTTTTGAATACCACATTTTTAATCTTCCCTTCTTGAATCTGCTTTATGGTGTCTCGCATGAATTGGTCTTGTTCCACCTTTCGAATCTGTTCTAATAACAAATCCTCATTCAAAAGCAATGCTGCATTGAGTTGTTCCAGAGGAATCAATATTTGCTCTCTTCCTGCTCTAGCAGAGTCCCTATCAATTCCTTTCTTTGGGTATACATCTGCTCGTCTTGTCAAAGCATCTGGTTTTGCTCCCAAAGTTCTGGGTCTATAGTTGATTTGGAAGTTGAATCCTGATAAGGCCTCTGACCACCTCACTTGTCTCGCCGACAGCTGTTTGGTAGTCATAAACCACTGCAGGTTATTGTGATTGGAATAAACTTGGATTTGGAATCTTGAACCATCACAATAGGCTCTCCAAACTTTAAAACATTCCATGATAGCCAGTAATTCCTTGTCATAGATATTGTAATTTATTTCAGCTGGTATCATGGACTGAGTATGAAAAGCAATTGGATGTATTTCTCCAGTTTTCAGATCCAGCTGAGACAATATTCCTGCTATTGCCCAATCTGATGCATCACATTCCAGAATAATCAGAAGTTCTGGATCAAAATGTCGTAGCACCAGGGCATGTGTAAAGGCATTTTTTAATAAGTCAAAACACTTTTGACATGACTCATCCCAATGCCAAATAGCATCCTTTCGCAGTAGTGACATTAGGGCTTTCATTATGCTGCTATAATTGTCAATAAATCTGCAATAGAAATTTGCAAAACCCAGGAATGATTGCAGTTCTTTTATATTCTGTGGAACTGGCCAAGATGTTATGGCTTTGACTTTGGACTGATCCATCGACACTCCTTTGGGATTTATTATTACCCCCAAATATTCAACTGTGTCAGTATCGAAACTGCATTTTTCTGGTTTTGCATGTAGGTGGTTGTCTCGTAGCCTTTGTAATACCTTTTGGACTTGTTCCTTGTGGATTTTTTTGTCATCCAAGTAAATGAGAATGTCGTCCAAGTAAATAACCATGCATACATCCAGTAAATCATGGAAAATGTTGTTCATAAAAAATTGGAAAGCCGAGGGGGCATTTGTTAATCCGAAGGGCATGACCAACATTTTGTAGGATCTGTATCGCGTACAAAATGCTGTTTTCCATTCATGGCCTTCCGCTATTCGGACATTGTTATATCCTGCTCTCAAATCAAGTTTCATAAAGTATTTTGCCCTTCATAGTTGGTCAACGAGTGGGCCTATAAGGGGTAAGGGATACCTATTCTTCCTTGTGATTTGATTTAAGGCCTGATAGTCAACACAAAGCCTTAGGCTTCCATCCTTCTTTTTTACAAATAGAACTGGAGCCCCAGCAGGCAAGTTGGAGGCTCTAATAAACCCTTTCCCTAGCATATCATCTATATAATCCTTTAGGGCTTTTAGTTCCATTTCTGACATGTTATAGAGTTTCCCAAAGGGAGGGGCTGAGTCCCCTTCCATCTCAATTTTTAAATTGTACGGACAGTGTGGAGGTACAACCTTTGCCTCTCCTAAGGAGAACACATCCAAGAAGTCTCAATACTTCTCGGGAACATGTTTGAGTATCTCTTCTTCATCTTTTTGAGATTCTCCAGTCTCTGCTTCTGTCAGAAGTTTTTCTGTAGCTTCCCTATTTCCTTGAATCAACTCTTGAGTTGCAGATTTTTCTGTATTAGTGGTATCATCATTATTCACTTGATTTGAGACTGTGGTGATATGCAGGAAATAGGCAGGCATCCCGTCTCATATTATAGTGTCCATTGCAGCTGCACTGATGAGACTTACTGCCTTGCCTGGGAGGTTTGGGCCCATTCTCCTTTTAACCTTTTCAGGTTTTCCTATCTTCATTCCTCGTTTCGTACATTTTCTCTGTTGCTGGAGTGCAGAGGTTTTTGAGATATTTAATACCCTTGTCGACAGGCCTTGTGGAATAGAATCCTGGTGCAATTTTCTGACTCATTTATATATCCATCTCCATTTCTGCTTGTATGCTGGCAGTTTTGAACTTCTTTCATCAATCCTTTCTGCCCAAGCTTTCAATGCTTTCTTGGAGTATCCATTTCCATGTTCCCCTATATTGTATTTATTTTTCCATTTTTTGAGATCCTTGTTGTAATCATTAGCCCAATTTGTATAAAGCAACCATTCATTGAATTCCAAAACCAATGAGTCTACATCCCCATTTTCTTGTTCGTTATAGGCTGATTCGTGTTTCGAGTCAGGGACTGATGGGTCCTGCTTCTCGCTAGTATTGAAGTTCCATGTACCAGTGAACAAATCAACTAGTGAAGCTGAAATTCATTCTCTTCCTTGGAATGTCAAAGTCAAATCCTTCCAATTTATTTCAGGATTGAATTCTTTGAGCCATGGTAAACCTAACACAATAGGAGCCATTGGGTGTAGTTGGGTTATTAGGAATTCGACTGTTTGAATTGAACCGTTGGCAAAGCTGATAGTATCTTTAAAGATTTTTGTTATATCTCCTGCCAAAGTTGGCTGTCCATTGAATAATTCAAGTGGAATTGGAGTATCTAAATCAGAGATATTTTTTGGGAATTTTTCTGCAAGGTTTTTATCAATAAAAGAACAAGTTGCGCCCAAATCAATAAGAGTATTATAGCTTAGATTTTCGGAATCGGAGAAGGGAAAACATGTTGAGACAAGAAATGAGTTGTTAGAGCAAGACAAGAGACAAGCTAGGGATGTTTTTTCTATTACTGCCCCATGACAGACTGCTTGAGCAGGGTTTTTTGGATTCCAGGCTGCTCTCAGTGTGTCTCTGGAATCCCCTCCACTTTTCCCAAGTTGTTTTCTATCTCGACATTCCAAATCTCGTCATTAGGTGGGTCCCCTTCTAGAGTAAAGGTTGCAGCCCTCAACTGGTCACTTCGTTGATTGTTTAAACTTGAAGTTCCATTTTTTGGAGGGTCCCAATTCTCCCTATTCTTGCAATCTTTACCAATATGATCTGATCCACCACAATTATAGCAGAGTCCCAGTTTACAATGTTGACAGAACTCTTTGACTTGCTCAGGGGTCCTGGCAGCTCAAATTGCCCATAGGAATTCTTTGTCTCCTGGGTTTTTCAAGACTCCATTGTTTCCTCCCTGATTTTCTAAGCCTTCTCCACTATTTCCATTCTGACTCGAGGTGCTTGCAAAGTCTTCAGATTGTCCATATACTGTACCACTAATATTGTCCAAATTTACATTACTATCCCAAGCCGCAGCTCCCCTTTGTCGATTGTTCCAATTACCTTGATTCCTGCCTTGTGTTAGGACCTTTACTACCTTTGTTGTTAGAAGCTTGTAGCAGGTTCAGTGAGTAGAAAGTAATTTATTATACCACAGCCGAGACAGAGTACGCAATGGGGAGTCGCTACGTACGACAAGTGATCGAGTCCTGTATGGTTTGAGTATTTGATATAGAGGAATGATCCTTGAGTGTCGAATAACAATTCTAGTAGCTCGGTGCGACTAGAGATTGTATATCGAAAGGACTCATTAAGATGGTATTAATGAGGGTTGACTCAGAAGGTTCATGACTCGGTGTCCGTTTACCCTACGAGACAGAATATTCGAGAGGCTACAGCAGTCGAATAGTCTTGTCGATCGGTTCGACAAGTGAGAAGTGGATATGCCAGTGACTCGGTGTCAATGGGGTTTGCTCGACTCAGTGTTAAGCAGAATAATATTATAGACTAGTGAACAAGAGAACAGAAACAACACAGATCAAGATAGTTCAGGTAATAACAGCATTATCGTGAGAGATGTAGGTACAAGGCTTTTATACTCTGCAGGAAGACATGTGACCTTGTGAATAGAAGTTTGGAATGAGCAACGGGTTAGTTTGCCTTGCGAAACGTGTGTCGGGTTTGGAGAGCCGAGTTGATTGGTAAGACTATTATCGAGTCGTGTTGTGAGTGTACTGGTTGGAAAGAGCGGAAAAAATAGCGTAGGGCATAACACGAGCATGGTCTCCTTCCATATTTCTTTGTATTTTTTTACTATCAGGGATGTTGCCCCCCGTTTCTTACAACTTATGAAGGTCCATTGGGCCTTGCACACTTTATTACAATCATATATACTGTCTACACTACTCAGAACGATGAGGGCGACACTTACCAGGTACGCCATACAGCAGTGATGAGAGTTGGGAGAAGGAGGAAAAGCTGTGCAAGGGCAGAGGGCAGCTGGGCCTTGTGCCGCCAACCTGAATCCTTTGTCATCCCGGGAAGAATTCTGAAAATGGTCGGAACCAGGATGACAAAGGATTCCAGGTCGGCGGCACAAGGCCCAGCCGCCCTCTGCCCTTGCACAGCTTTTCCTCCTTCTCCCAAACTCTCATCACCTACTAAGGTTGTCGCTGCCATCCTCAAATGACTCGTCATTGCAGGCAATACTCTTTACTCTTTACCTCTTGCATGGCAAACTTGTGTCCCTACGCTGCTGTCCAATCCAGT
Source organism: Collybiopsis luxurians FD-317 M1 (assembly GCA_000827265.1). Taxonomy (NCBI): domain Eukaryota; kingdom Fungi; phylum Basidiomycota; class Agaricomycetes; order Agaricales; family Omphalotaceae; genus Collybiopsis; species Collybiopsis luxurians. The sequence continues at coordinate 140,173 of KN834826.1, forward strand.
TCACTCCCTCGAGGTTGTTGCTGCCTGCAATCACACGCCTGCAGTGCTTTCTTCAGTCCTTGTAAGCCATAGCTATTACTGAAAATGGATGGCCACTCATACCCGTTGTTGTACCAGACCCAGGTTCAACACATTATTCAGACTGACTCTCACTGGCGACGGATATGGGTAACCTTAAAACTTCTTTCAAAAGTACATTTACCATTTCTATCACGAGGTTGCGTTATTGACATTTGTGACCGAAGCGACATTCAGCAGCCCGTTAATCCTTGGCTTTGAGTAGTGTATCAAAGACTTGATATAGTTGTAGAACATAATTACCAAATGACCGATACACGAAACAGAGAAGGAGTGAGATTCTATGTATCTTACATCTTTTCTTCGTAACTACTGTATTCCTTTCGATCTTGAAGTGCGGTACAATATCAGACATAACATGGATATTAGTTGATGCCAAAAAGTTTCAAATTTCCAGTCTAACTAAGTAAAATTTGAGTGTAACAGACTCAAAGTTGAGTTGAAATTCATTGCTATAAATGGCAGTCAATAACCACCGCTTTGACTGCCACCAATTGAATATTTTGCAGGGTCCACAAAGACCTTAAACTACGGTTGGGATACCTCAGAGGCTGAGATGGACTCATACCTGATTAGCAGTGGTCTGCAAAGACCTTAAACTACGCATTTTTGGACAGTCTGGCTTGGTACTGACTGCCAGTGTCCAAGTCCAGCGAAGACTATGATACTACAGTGAAGGCAGGAGTTTCATAGAGCTCCTCGACCTGGGATTGCCACATCAAGTCCATACAATGGCATTCTCCATTATTTTCCTTGGACGTTTGCCAATTTCCTAGTTCGCCGGTTGTATTGTTTCATTCAACTATTTCTACACTGAAATTATCGCCAATGCAAACCTAATATTTTCTGACCCCCTCTCCCCGGGTGTTTTCATCATGTCCCGCACCGAGTTTACTACTCTCATCGAAGTTGGTTGCTATTTCTCCATTTCTGCGACTCCAACTAATATCTGTGATAGTTACTTTTAACGCCAATGCCAGTGGAACCCTTTTTGGCGCCGTTCCCCTCAAACATTGGCTGGGGTAACCTTCTCGCTTTCGATTGCACTATCATCACCTTTTGGTCAACCTTCGATGAGTACTCCACCTCCGACATTCTATCCTATGCGAAACAGGTTCGAGCAGAGGCAGCATACCAAACCCCATGAGTTGCACAAACAATGCGCGACCTCTTTTGCGAGGAGCTGCAATGCCTTTGTATTGCCACAGGAGAGTTGCCTCACACCAAATTGCAACTCACACCTCACGCTCTTGGCAAGTTTCTTTGGCAATACAATCGGCAAGGAGCTCATCTAGCCGTGGTTCATTATATTGCAGAACTAAGAGCTCTGTGGGACGAGGACGAAGAAGTTGATTTAGTGGACTACAACCGGAGGTTCAGGGATGACGCGTGGACCCTTCAGAATGTGTATGACTTACAATCTCAGAAAGACACCTTGGATGTCGGGAGGGGCTTCCTTGTGATTAAGGAGGACGGTTGTGTCTGGAGTGAGGTAAACGAGTGCTATGTTTACTAGTGGGCCGCAATTGGATGTTGGACGATTCGTGCCACGGCAAAGACTCGTTTTTCCTCTTGAATTGGTTATTCTTCCACAAACAATTTGAATTATTAATATGTACTATCCTCATTATTCCATCGCCGGCGTTGTCCTTTTTTTTTTGGCAATGCTTTTATGGGCTATCAATTAGCCTACATTTCATATTGTCCTGCGCTTGGATACTATATAAGCAGGCTCTCAGCGATTTCAAGCTTTCGCTTCATTATTCCACATCTCACTGCTTTAAACTTGTCACACATTAAGTATGCCTAAAATTGTGAGTACCCTTCAATATCTCATTATTCCCAAATTCCCGCTTAGATTTACACTCAGGTCCCAACGCCATCCACTCGTGCTCATCGGTCAGCCTTAAACTCTACCTCGAACATGGCCGCACCCCGCCGTCGAGTAACTGTAAGTATTGACCTTGTCTATACATGCGCACACTTGAACTAATCATTGTCTTTGGCAGATGTGTCTTGCAGTTGCTCTGGTCATTTCCAAAGAATCTACCATGCCCTATTACCCTCCTTCCCTTCTGGCGTCATGCCTGGTGAACGAAGACCAAGTGGCGCAATGGGATGGGTCTGATCCTCAGGTCCTCATGCATTACGCTCAACGAATCATCCCTCTTGCTCGAGAAATGGACGGTCGTCTTACATGAAAGTGTTATGAAAGGTGGGAGCAAGAGGTCAAGGACTATGCCAAAATGCTTCACCGTTCCAGATGCGGTACTCAGAACCTTCTCAGAGCGGCCCTTTTACTCGAAATAAGGGATGCCCATGCCTGCCACCTCATGAATGTTCACTTCCTCGCCATTCTGCGCGCACTAATCGATAACTCTCTCGAGTCTTGCATCTTAACCATCCCATATCAACTCCAGTTTCCAGCTAAGGTGTGGACACTGGAGGACATTAGACAGGCAATCTTTGAGGAGGACATGGATGAGATTGGTAAAGGATTATTGAAGTGGGATGAGGAGCGACAGGACTTTTATAGTACACTTCAGAAATCATTCCTGAAAGAAATGAAATAAATAGTGGAGATGTTTACTCTAGTCATTGTTTTTCAATCTTCGATTCACCCAGAAACCTTACAATTTTGTGATTGAACTTGTTCATCTGCGTAGTCATATCAATTTTAATTCTACCGTGTTCTGTCTGAAACCATGCAGTTTATGTAGCTCATTTCTAGTACAATTGTGGTTGGCGAAGTGGACTGTCCATAAATAGTAAAGTTGTGGTAGCTTTGACTTTACCAAATATGGGACAATAGAACTAATTTAGTAATTGTTTTTCTGATCACTGCTTGTTCGAGTTAGTTCATCTGCAACGACGTTAATCTACGGCAGCACAGTACTCACATGCTCAAACAGTGTCATTCCGAGCATTGGCCATCAAGTCCAACTTCGACAATGTCTTCCCGAATACCCAAAAATAAATGCCAAAAGCTCTCGCAAGCCAGGATTCAATGCGAACAACAGTCCGAATCTCAGCATGATTACTCATTCTCTCCAGCAGTTCCTATGGCTCACCCCACTGTCATGCTTGGTGACGGTCAGGCTTTTGCTCAACGCCACAATATTCCTCGCCCACGCTATCAAATGGGACTGCGGGAGCTTCCTGCACTGATCTACCCTCACCTACATTCCACCACGGATAGCTCTCAACCAGAGCCACCTCTGCAGCACAATACCGAGAGTGAATTACCATCATTACCTCTGCCTCCGTCTCCACCTCAATTATCAATCCATATGCATAAACGTTTCACTCAAGCTCAGCATTGGCGCACAGAGGTCATTCCTCGCATTCTCAGGCCATACATGGACATTCTAGCTCATACTAACAATTTGCGGGATGAACCAGTTGCAGTGGATTGCAATTGCACCTGCCTGACCGCCGCCTCAATAAAATCAATTATCGTCGTTCGCTTTTATAGTATGTGTTCATCTGTATGCAACCAATAATCAGCTAAGAGGCTGCACTCTAGGGTTGGAACGAATTACCCTAGAAACATGCGCGTGTCGCCCAGTTCCGGATCAGCTTGTAGCAAGAGGGCTGTTCCCCTGTGCGCCTATCGATCCCAGCCTTGCAGTTGAAATGCGCATCCTGGAGTTTGTCTCCTTGCTATTCCTCAGAGTCTCTCCCAACAATACTGCTTGGTGCGGTGCACTGGAAGAGTTCTTGCAAAAGCAAGGATATCATATGATGGGCAAGGTTAGTTACAACTGAATACCTTAGTTCAAGATTCTAACGGTTTCTAGGATCCTCTGCGACAGAGATTCTCAAATGCCTTACAATGGTATAACACACTGCAACAAGAAATGAAAAATTTCATTGATTCTCGGCTGCAAATGTCTCGAGCATGGTTACTGCGCGACGAGGTCTCCTTAACAGAAGAGAATCCAATTGTTGTGATGAATGGGGACGCACAGGATGTTTTCCCATCATCGGGAGGTCTACCGCCTTCCCGTCCCCTGCCTTACTCTCCCCTGCCTTACTCTCCCCCGCCTTCCCCTCCTCTGATCGAGCAGGATGAAGGGAAACGTTGTCAGACGATCCCAGAGAGTGACTCACCACTCTCGAGACCCAGTGAGTACCTACGAAGCCGATGTCCATTGTGTTTCGGGGGACGGCGAGACACTCGCAATGAGTACGTCGGGATTGATTAACAATATGGTTCATGTTTCTAATGATGTTGTTTTTCAGTTTTGATGTGTTAGTATGCATCGACGCTTGCTTCACACAGAAGCACAACAAGCAGAACACCCAGGATCCACCTCGAGAGCATCCTGACTCAGTGTTCATCCCAGAATCAGAGGCGAAGCAGTGGGAGGAATATGTGGCTGACGTTCGACCAGATCGTAACTGAACTGAGGCCAATTTGGATAGCGAGGTGGAGGACGGCTTTGAAGGTTCACTGAAAGTTCCAAAGTCCGTCCTTGATGGATGTGAAAAGAGCTTCACAGCAGCTGATGGAACCCGAGAAAAAGTGAACACCAAGTACTTTGATTGCACGGTGGTTATGGGCCTTCTGTGCCGTCATGATCGAGTACTATGGCTAGTAAATATGACATCCACTGGCAAGCGTCAACACTACGCATTCGCTCTCATTGAAACTCTTCTCCAACATCTTCTGACTTGCTACAAAATTGGACTGCTATACGATGTGGCCTGCATCCTCCATCGAAGCTGTATCAAGTGGGGGTTTCTAAAAGAATGCCTCCACTGCATAGCATTTGCTATTTCAGTGTTTCATGCCTACGGGCACAGTTGGGCATGTCAGTGCGTGTATCACCCCAGGAAGTCGATAGTAGGGTTCGGTTTGATGGACGGCGAGGGGTGTGAAAGGCTATGGCACTCTTTGAGCTGTCTCATTCCGTACCTGCGAGTTTGTGGAGTGAGTGTCCTTTTGTTTTCACTCTCAGAGGATTTGACGAAGATATTGAATATCTTTACAACAGTATAACACTCATATTTACACCCTGAATTGTCAAATTCACTTTGCGGATCGAGAAAGTTTGGAGAATATCGGCAAATGGATTGCGAGACAATGGTCTCTTACCCTCAAGAAACGCGCGGAGGCCGACGAAGATGTTCGGAGATCGGGTCGATCTCCCACCTTTCTATGACAGGAATGGGAGAAGCAATGGCAATCTCAAACCTGACCCCTTCCGCGTGAGTGGTTAATTGATTCAAAATTTCCCTAGAACTGAACAAACCATATCAGGTCAATCTAAACATGCCAGGAGCAAGGCTGTGGAAGACGCCGTGAAGCTTCGAAGATCTCGGGATGTCCTTCATGACCAGGCTGTCACCCTGCATGAGAGACTTGCCAAGCCCTCATCATCTGAGTATGAAGTTGCTGAAGATCGAGCGGAACTCGAGAAAGTAGGAGAGAGGTTAGGCAAAACTACAGAGGCGCTGCAAAAACTAGAGTGGTTACTTGGGGCTAAAGGTTGAGAGGACTACCGCAAAAAGGCAGCTGACCCCTTCCTAACACTGCGCATTAATCTTCGAGCGTTGATGATTCGTTTGTGTGAAAAACTAATTGCCTGTAAATTTGAATATCACAGAATCGAACGGACATTCAGGCGCCAGCAGTTTAGCGGTATGTCGTTAACACAATTCCTTTTTTCTTTTAACATTGAGTTCAGTTATAGAGCGTAAACTACACAAACATATGCAAGATACAATCAAACGGCGAGATCCTGGCATTCAAACACTGGCAAGGAAATATAATGCACTCAGCACCAAAGTGGCCGAAGCTATTCAGAAAAGGCGAGCTCCTCGAAATGCAATCCCACCACGCCCCATTCCTATGAAGGAGCTCTTCAATCTTGACGTCGACGATGAAATATGGCAGGATGTGGGTTTGGATGAGATGACGGATCTTGAGCGACCACCCTTGTGGCTGTGTGATGGCGCCATGAGGAAAGGTATCCAGGGTATATTGGTAAGAGATCGATGCGACAAAGAACTCCAATGATTACGCTACGAACGGCGAGCACTTCATGAGTGGATGGCTGAGGAATGGCGAGTGTTGGAGAATTTGATTATCTCGGTAGTGCAGGAATCTGGTAGGACTCCGTCAATCATTGGTATAGATAGTGAACTCACAACCAACTGGATAGGGAATGCAGGTGTTCATTTCCAACTTGAAGAATGCCAGCGACAATTGATCCGTCTTTGTATAACATGGGAGGCGCCCCTTGCAGAGTTATTGCCGGATTCGTCACTGCCCCCATGGGGACCTTCAGAGGTGGCTCTGATTGAGCATAAAACCGAAATGTACAATGAAAAGCTTGAGGATGTCGCCGACGAAGAAGAACCAATAGATGAAGAGGATGAGGTAGATGATATAGATGTGGGGGTACTTGAACAATTAGATAGTCTTCGGATAGAGACTGATGTAGACGAGATAGAGGCTGATGCAGGCAAGATGGACATAATGTAGAGCAAATGTACAATTATGGTATCTCATCTCTTAAAATGAATTCGATCATGATCAAAAAAAGACTGATCAAAGGCTGATCATGATTGAAAGGTTCATCATGATCGGAAGGTTGATCGTAGTCCAGAGATTAACAATAACAAAATACGCTATGTAACATAGGTCAGCGACAACGACTGAGTTGTATAATAAATATGGACTTTCACTAATGTAGTTGAGATGACCATTTTGTAGAGTTAATATATTATTTCTCATAATAAAACAAGTAACACACTGAAAGATGAAGCATATGACTGAGGACTCTAAGAACCACCCACCTCTGTTATAACTGGGCATCTGTGGGATGATGCGGTGGGCTTGATCAATACCATGGCATTTTTCTCAATAAGTTGCTCAGGTATCTGAGAAGCAGCAAAATCATAAATCTAAGAATTGCAGGGTACATTTCTTTTCAATTTAATGACATGTCTTATCACATCTACATATATACTTCCAAGTAACATTTTCAAGTAGATCTGTGGCTCTGTCCAATTCCATGGGTATCCCCAACTGAGCAGGGAAAGGGCATGCCCATAGGCAGGGCATTCCTATACCTGGGACTCCCCACTCTGCCTGGGACTCCCCAGTGCAATGGGATTCCCTGAGACTGGGACTCCCCACTCTGCCTGGGACTCCCCAGTGCAATGGGGATTCCCTGAGACTGGGACTCCCCACTCTGCCTGGGACTCCCCAGTACAATGGGGATTCTTAATACCATGTGAGAGCCCAGGCTTGTGGAGCTACCCAGATGGTGGTGCATTCCCACTAAGCTGGTCAGCCCCCAGATTAGTGGGGATGCACCACCAGCTGGGTAGCTCCATGGGTGGCAGGGGTCCTTGATGGGCATGGCCATTGGGACTCCCCTGGAACTTGGGGATGCCCAGATGCTGGGCAGGCATGGGGATTTGACATCAGTTAGATAGATCAAGTTAGGGCCCATAATCTATCTAACTTGATATCTGTTTGGGGGTGCCTGAAGTGTTTATTGAGTATTGTGTAGGGTCCTGTCCACTTGTGATCCAATTTTTTGGTAGGCCTTCTTGTTCAGATGTTACCCATATCCAACCAGACTTGGTTGCCTTTTTTCCAATCAGGGTTTCTGGCACAGTGGCAATTGTACTGATTTGCTGCTGCCTCATTTGCTTCATATATGTGTTGTTTCAGATATTTATGTAATTCCTTTAACTTGGTAGCATACTGGTTTGCTTCCAAGTCATTCACCTTTGAAAGGTTAATTGAGAGTTTCAGATGGTATCCTTCATTTGCAAAGAAGGGTGTTAATCCTGTAGATACATGTGGAGTATTGTTGTATATAAATTCTGTGATAGGCAAAAGGGAATCCCAGTTGTGTAAATTCTTAGGTATCCTTCAAGGCTTTGATTGGTTCTCTCCATTTGGCCATCTGTCTGTGGGTGATATGCCATTGAGAGTTGAGACTCAATATCAAGTATCTTACACAATTCCTTCCAAAACTGGGAGATGAACAAGCTTCCCCAATCTGAGACAATATCTGCTGGTAACCCATGTTTTGAGAAGACATTTTTGAGGAATAATCTTGCAAAATCCTTTGCAGTGTCTGTTGTGTGACACAGGGTGTAGATGGCTTGTTTCATGAGCTGATCTACTACTACTAGGATTGCATCAAATTGTTCTTTTCCAGCTTTCAGGAGTTGTACAATATGGTCCATTGAAATTGAGCTCCAGGGTCTTTGTCCAATTGGTAGAGGTTTCAGATTCCCATATTGGAGAGCTCTTCTAGCCTTGGACCTTATGCAGGCATGACAACTTTGTACATAGTGATGCACATCTTTGCTTCTCCTTTCCAGAAGAACAACTGGTTGAGTATCTTTTTTGTTTTCTTCTCACAAAGATGTCCCCTGAGTGCCTAATCATGGTAGGTGGCTAATATGTCTCATCAAAGGTGTGTGTCATTAGGGACATATATATGTCCTTGTCATTTAAGTAGCCCATCTTTGTAGGCAACACTTTTGCCCTTCCCTTCTCAAATCAGCATTATCATGTCTCACATGAACTCATCTTGTTCAGCCTTTCAAATTCAATCCAGTAGTAAGTCCTCATTGAGAAGCAACACTGCATTGAGTTTCTCTGGAGGAATCAATATTTGTTCCCTTCCTGCTCTAGCAGAGTCCCTATCAATTCCCTTTTTCAGGTATACATCTGCTCATCTCATCAAAGCATCTGGTTTTGCTCCCAAAGTTCTGGGTCAATAGTCAATTTGGAAGTTGAATCCTGACAATGCCTCTGACCACATAGCTTGTCTTGCCAACAGCTGTTTTGTTGTTGTAAACCACTGCAGGTTATTGTGATCAGAATAGACTTGGATTTGGAATCTCGAACTGTCACAATAGGCTCTCCAAACTTTAAAGCATTCCACAATAGCCAGTAATTCCTTGTCATAAATATTGTAATTAATTTCAGCTGGTATCATGGATCGAGTATGAAATGCTATCAGATGTATTTCTCCAGTCTTCAGATCCAGCTGAGACAATATTCCTGTGATTGCCCAATCAGATGCATTGCACTCAAGAATAATCAGGAGTTCTGGACCAAAATGTCACAGTACTGGGGTTGCATCTCCTTGGACATGTTTCGGAACATGTTCTGGGCCATGTCACTGCCCATCATTTCCACCTCATCACCCTCACTATTTGCTTCCTGATCCTTCCTGATCCTTCCTGATCCTTCCAGGCTGAACCTCATTGATCCCCACTGTTCCAGCTTCCTGCCCACTGGATGACTTCCCATAGAAACTAAAGCTTCCAATAAACAACCTGGCACTTATTGGAAATTAGATTATGAGTCAAGTTATTTGCTTTATCATTCCTGCCAATGCTGAAGTCAAGTATCATGCTCACCTGATTTTGTTGATCCCAAATTGCTCAGACCTACTCGGCTTGGGTTGATGCATGTGGAAACGTCACCAGAGTATCTGAAAATGGGCTAGGAAATGTCATCAAAGGCTGAAAAAAATCTACAAAGGGGTCCTGACCCCTTTGTAGATTTAAAGTTTACGACGCCTCTCAAATTTCAAATTTCAGCACTCGGAGCACTACCTGAGCATTCCGAATCAATTAATTGCAAGATTTTCAACAATTGATGCCTATGGGAAGTCATCCACTGTTCCCACCCCCTGCCCATTGTCCTGGCCCCAGCTCAGTCTGGACTTATTCCCTCCCCAGTAATAAACATAGTATATGCACATACATAGAATTGTATGAAATGACCTAGTCTGGCAATTTTCCATTTCAATCTGTTCCCTTGAGCTCACTGGTCTTCATCTACAGTGTGTAGGTTATATGCAGGCAATAGCTTGTCATTAAGTTATTACACAGTATTGGAGCTAATACATGCAAAGTAGTCAAAAAATAATAAATACATTGTACATATTTGGGCAAAAGTCTGGACAAGGGGCAGGCACACAGTGGGAGGCAGGAACAGTGGGCAGGAAGCAGAAACTGCAGGGATCAATGAGGTTCAACCTGGAGGGATCAGGAAGCAAATAGAGAGGGTGATGAGGTGGAAATGATCGGCAGTGACATGGCTCGGAACATGTTCTGAACATGTCCAAGGGGATGCGACTTCGCAAAACCTTCCCTGTTTGCTCACTGCACTCAAGACTCAAGTAGTTAAGTTGATTGTGTAGTTTATCTACTGAGAATGTAATATTTTATTAGTGAATGCAAAATTTGACTTCAACTTTGTTCAACAGTATATTGACTCATTTTGGGACATCACATGATTGCTCATGTGATTGGGGAGTGGGGGAGAGCTAGGGAAGCTAATACTTACCATGGCAATGGTCGGGCATCAGTGTGTTGCAATAATCATGTGATATGCATGACAGGCTATGCCGGTGATGCAATTAGCCTGCTAAGTGCAATTCCTTACTCATGGGTCAAGAGGTACATACTGTCACAAAAAAGGGACATCAAAAGGGACTATATTATTCAGACACCATGGAAGAGGAGGCAAAAAAGAAGGCAGGCAAATCCTAAGCACTGAATTTCTAGCAACAGCAGTAGGATGCAGTTCCTCAGGTATCCATACCATTGCAGAAGAAGCAAAAGACATCCAAGAAGGAGCTGGAAGGGAAAATAACCTTTGAATAAGGGCCTATTGTTCTGGCAACAATTGCAGGACACAGCTCCTCAGGCATCCATGGTGTTGCAGATGCAACGACAGACATTCAAGGAGGTGCTGGAAAGAAAATGATCCATGAGTGGAGAGGCAACAAACAACAAGTGCTTAATGTTCTGGCAGTGACTGCAAGATGCAGCTCTTCAGGCATGTGTGGGTTTGCAGAAAGCAATGAAGGAGTTCCGGAAGAGAATATGATCAAGGTAAAAAAAAAAAGGACAGGGATTTACTGGTCTGGCAACAATCAAAGGATGCAGCTCTTCAGGCACCCATGGGACTGCAGATGCAGGAGTAAGTGGAAAAAAGCAGGGCGCTAAATGCTGGAGGATCACCGGCCAGCAACATTGCCACCTGTAGCCCCTCATTCAGTCACATGCTGTCTTTGTAGCCTGTCATGGACTAGCTGTACAAGATTCTGAACTCAGTTTAGGAACCAATAATTACAGAGAGAGCAGTTCCAATTTGATCATATACTACACTAAAAGTAAAGAGCTTTCTTCCCTTCCTATGCTAGAGTCTCTGCAGCAGATTTGTGAGGTTCCTCCCAGGTCCCCAAGCAATTCCTGCAGACACTGAGAGCAAGGGTGCCACTTCTTGCATGAAGATCTCCACTCCACCCAAAGCTATGACCACCATTCCACAAATCAGAATTTGTCTTCCAGCTGGACTTCCAGTAACATTACCATTATTTTTGGAGAACCCTGCAATCTGATCTCCAGCCTGTGAAATCCCTTTCATGTATTCCACCACTTGCTTATGAGCCTGGAGGTAAAGCTGTTGGATTGTGAATGTTTTCTGAAACATTGTCTTTGGACTATTGTTGGGAGGAAAGCATGTATTGTAAGAGAGAGAGAGAATACTTTTATCATCTGAAGGAATTTTGGATGGATGCTGAATTTTACAAGTGCCAGATGCATTTTTGAGACAACCCCAAGGTACACTTTTCAGCTCAATGATGAGGTACACCTCAGGAGTGATCACGAAAACATCAACATAGCCATCTGTGCTTGATGAGTGTTTCTGCACTTTCAGTTCTACAATGGTGGGATAACGTGCAGAATTTGTTGGAGGACATGTTGAATAGCCTCTTTGTATTTCATTTGGGCATGCAGTGGTAGCAACCAAAAGTAGTTTTTGAGAGAAGATCTGATTGTTTCACAGTTTACAGCACAATAGAATATTGATTGGAGGAACTGAAATAGAGGTTTAGCATGTCAAGATGAGGTAATTGCCAATTGCACCTACCTGTTACTTCAAGGACTTACTTGAGACTTGGAATCAGGAAGCGGACACTTGGATGAAAGCGCCAAGATCTACCAGAACTGACATGACCGATCATCAGTGCCTACTAGGTCCATCATGCTGACTGGGACTCCTTTTTCAAGAGAAAAATCCTCCAAGGTTGTAAGTCTCATATTTAGGTCAAATTTCTCCTCTGAGGATGTTAACCTTTTGATCAGTTTCAACAGTGCCACTGTGAGTAGCTGGTGCAGCCAAGGAATGTTGTGCTTAGAGAACTTGAAGATGGCAGGTGTTTGGAAAGAGAAGGAACCAACAATAGTAAAGACCCCAAATGGCACATAATGAAGTTGCAATACACCTTCAGTCTTGTTGACCAATTGATGAGAGGGACATTCAGATTCAAGCTGTTCCCTCAGTCTCAATCTCTCGCCATCAGTAAGTCTTGGCTGGAGATGCTCCACAATAACCTGGACCTCATCCCAGGTAAAGCCATGTAAATCAGAGAGAATAGGCTCAGAGGTGAGATCCATGAGCCAAGGGAAGCTTGCCAGTAGGTTTCAATTTCCTGCTGAACAGCCAAGGAAAAATATCTTCTCTATGGCCTTAGAGACATCCATATGGTACCCTAAGAGAGAGTATAACATCGAGAGGACATTTATGATCTCGAGCACTTCAGCATGAGTGTACATATCAGGTCTGACTGTACACAGAGCCCAGAGAGTCACCAAAGAGTGGTTGTAGCCATCCACTATGCAAATGATGTGGTCCCTGCGATTGTGAGCCAACATCTAATAAGATGATTAGGTGCAATTACTCTGCAGAAAAACATTAGATGCACTATCCCCCTCTGAACCACTGTCCACAGTTCAAGGTTCTGATCAGATGTGAATGACCAGTTGCCTAGGCTGTTGGCCATGATAAAGACATAGACAGATAAGCATATCACAGTTTGTAGCTGTTCAAGTACTTCGCAAGTGGATGGAAATATTGTGGTTGGGAAGTAAAGGTTGGCAAGTTGAAAGTTGAGGACTAAGTATGAGGAAGGTGGTGAAAGAGAAGTTTGCCATCCCCACAACTCCTGGTAGTGGGCAACCATTGGATTATAAGCAAAAGAAAGAAACATTGAAATTGAAGTTTGACAAAAACTGGAGGTACAAGTGAGGAGAACTGCTGAATCCAATGGCAGAGACAGTAGAAAGTTTATTGGGGCTGATCAGCAGAAACAGAGAGAAATATGGGGTTGGGTATCTGAAGAGAGGGAGACCAGACCAGGTAGGAGTTTCAAGGTATCACTATCATGGAGAATGGAAAAACTCAACTCTTCTGAGTCAATGTCCATGGCTAGTGCTAGAGAGTTTGAGAAACAAGCTGAAGCCCGATAACACTTTGTTGGTATCACACATGACAACAAATACTCTTTGTGTTTACTCAATGTCAACCATGAATTTGCCTCCCGTTCATAATACTTGGTTGATTAAATGGCACAGATGGCTTAGTGGGGTCACTTGCCTTTTTAGAAATTACACTTGTAAACCATCGGCTTTGTCACTACTGCTGAATCTAATACCTGCTTTTTTTTTCCAAGCACATACACAAACTGACAGCGACAGCTGCAGTTACAATAGTTTTACCCAGGCAAATGTTGTCCATCTCCCTCTGCAATGGAAATGGGGTTGCCCTGGTCCTGTGTGTTTTTACTTTGACATCCCTTCTAACCATTAACTCACTGGTTGGCTCAGGAAGGCAACATCCCTTCTGTGGAAAGGTTCCCTTCCAGATTTCCCGGTCAGGTTAATAAGCAAAAGTATTTCATGGAGCTTCTTCCCTTTGTCAACTGCATTATCCATCAACCGACAGGATTTGGGAAAACTGCATTCCTGGATCAGCTTGCTGTGTTTTGTGACATCTATTCTGAAGAGAACTGATGACATCTGCAGTGCATCCTTAATGTTCCACCACAAGAATCACCTCCTTTTGCAGTTCGATCTAACCAATATTATATGAAAATATGAACCTTTCAGCATGGTGATATTCTGCACCAAACTCCAGGAACATGTTGATGCCACTGTTCATAGATTCTTGATAAAGTACACTGACCAGCTACAGTGGGTAAAGTGAGGTCTCAAGGTCGACCAAATGAGCACTCCTAACATGTGTCTTTATGCTCCAGTGAGTCACAATCGCGCACAAATTGTGAAGATCCTGTTCTCATTGTGTCCTCAGCTTGGCACTTCTCATTCTACCATTATAACTGTTGATGCTTATGACACCCCTTTCATGAATGTAAGCCCTGAGCATGTGTCCCAGGTGAAGGAGGCCATTCAAGAGATTCTATATTATGGAGTGCTTGGCATGTTCAGTGGCTTTGGTGTTCATTTGGCAATGTTGGAGTGCATCTTTGTCATGGGCATTGGGATACAAGGGCGCAATGATTTGACTCCAGAGGGTTTTGTAAATATTGTGGACATTTCTAGTGATGCCGACTCTGCCAAAATGGCTGGGTTCACCCAGGAAGAGATCACAGACCTGGTTGAGAAGTGGGTGGCAGTTGATAAAAGGGAGTATTTGCTGAGTGAGATATTGAAGATATGCTGGCATGAACACTTCACAAAAGGTGGTGAAAATGTTTACAGCTGCAGAGAAGTCATGTGTATGATAGCTGCAAATATGTAGAGTCAATAAGGACAGCATCGGGTATTAGTGTATTTTTTATCTTCGCTACTTGTTATTTCAAACATTTCAGTATCATGACCCTGAATGTTAGGCATAATCTCGAGGTGTTTATGTCATATATGTTCTAGTAAATTAACATTCCTGCATGTATCTTGTTGAATGACAGACTAAGTTGCTTTGGATTGGTATATGCACTTGAGAAGATAGCTCTGATTCCAGTGCTCAACATCACTGTCCAATATTACCTACATATGCATGGTCTCAGTGGTTGACAAGGACTATGGCTTTCAATACTGTTAGCACTACATCTACCATCTGAGCTCCCATCTCAAGTAACACAACAAACTGGTTGCAAAGACAGTAAATATCTAGAAGCCCAAAAGGTGCAACATCTTTGACACTTCTGGGCATTTGGACAAGCGTGTCCAAGATGGGTTCAAGCAGATCCATGCTTTGAAGGAAACAGCTGTGGATGGCCAAAGCAGCATCATAGTGGGACTGCTTGAATGACACAGCTTGGGTTTGAATTTCCTTAACAATCCATTGCTGAAGCATCACAACATCCTTGCAATCTTTGGCATCTATGGCACTGAGCAGGCACATTAACCACCACTGGTGGATAGTATCTGCAAGCTGTTGCAGGATCAGAAGATGCAATGAGTCAGTGGGTATGGAGATGATACATGAATGAGGGAAATGCAGATGGTTTTGAGACACAAGGGTTTGAGATCTATCAGAAGTTGAAGGGGCAGGGCTGCAAGAGAGACCAGCTCAAAGAGGCATAGTCAGACTGGATAATTTAGTGTACCCTAGCTTTTGCCACTCCCTCCTTGCCTTCTGTTTAAGCGCCGCCTTCTCTCTGAACTTTGCTTTTTCCTCCTCGGAGCCATTTTGGCATATGTCTTTTTCCTTCATGCTGCATTGCTTATTCTGATTTCGGTGTATCTGTACATTGGTTGGGTGATCAGGCCCCAGCTGTTTTAGCCGCTTGCGCCTTCCTCACTCACACAAGGCATTTGAGGTGGCCATGGTAGAAAGTGAAGAATTGCGACGCCGTCCTGGAAGAATGTCAAGTCATGTGACCCCTGTAGCCCATTGTGAGGCTCAGGTAAGTGGCTCAAGTCAGGCCTGAAGGAATGAGTGAGGATTTATCAGCATCTTTCACTGGGGTGTGAAAGGGTAGGAAAAACCCTGAGCTAAGGGTGATGAGAATGGAGACAAGAAGAAGCTCATCACACTGCTAATGCTGTAAACCCTCTCACCACCTTATATCAACCACCAAGGTCTTCTCTAAGAATCTGAATGATAATACACATACATTTTCAGGAGATTGAGTATTAGACTGAATACTCAATATAGTATCTAAGTAACATGGTAATGTAACTAATTTATTGGCATACAAAACCTCTTCCTCATGACTTCTGAGTGTAAACTGATTTGCTCCATTCTGGGGTCCTAAATAGATTTGCAATTACTTTACCATCTGCATTGAATAACTGACCAAATGATTTTGCTGTGCTGGGTATTAGGTGAGTCAGAGTGAGAGGTGCAAGAGAAGTTTGTACAGGAGCCTTCATTTGGGACTTCTGTATTCTGCAGTTGGTGCAGGCACAGGTGCTTTGGCAGTGGAAGCAGCGAAAGTCTGCTGAGTTCTGATTGAATTCAATCTGATTGGAATAACTAGAAAGTAGTGAGAAATGTGAACAGAGCAGAACAAAAGTGGAACATTCACTGCACATACTATTGATGTATACATTGCCTGCAGTATGTAAGCCCACATTCCTGCTGGAAAGCACACGCCATGTAGACGGAGGTTTGTTTATTACACTGGTGGCATAGTGCTTCCTCAGCGACAGCCTCACTGAAAGCTTCCATCTCTTCCACATGCAAACAACCTTTGAATTTCAAGGAGGGAGCAGCAGGTGTAGCTGTGTCTGAGTCCAGACTTAAGAGAGGAGGAGGTAGAGGGGATATTGGTGCAAGAGGGGTTAAAGGAGAAGAAGCAACAGATACTGTGGGGGTCCTAGGAGCAAGAGTATGCTGATCACTTGGGCAAGAAGGGGGGGTGGAGGGTGTCACATTCTCATTGTTGAGCTCTAAACAGGGAGGAACCGGAGGGATCTTAGGAATGAGAGGATGCCGGTCATTGGGGGAAGACAGAGTGGCTGAGGGTGTAAGAGTGTTAGGAACTGCAGGTATAGGAGATGCAGCAGTCTCTGTGCCAACTGAGAGAGGATTATAATATGGAAGAGATATGTGTGTAAACTGTGAAGGGACCAATGCTACAGGAGATAGAGACACAGAAGGTGCTGAAGAGGACATTATCACCTTAGCCTAGAATTGGAAACAAGTTATTTAGGAGAACAGCAGATTATAGAGGTTGTCGTACTGTTGTCAAGATATTGATGCTATGAAGCACAGACTGCTCAGTTGCTGACAGCCTTAGAGACAACTCCACCTTGTGCTGGGCCTTTAAGACAGCAGAAGTCATTAATTCAGCATTTAGGTTTTGGGCTTCTGAAGACTGAGAGAAAGGAAGGCAAAGTCATTAATTCAGCATTTAGGTTTTGGGCTTCTGAAGACTGAGAGAAAGGAAGGCATGAGCATATTGCATCACCTATAGAATGCGCCAGACTTACCGGAGGGCAAGAGCGACTAAGATAACTCATGTAATTTGAAGTGTTGAATCTACAGCGTACAGACACTCTGGTTTTGAACTCATTCAGCAACTGCTTCTCCTGCTCTTTCTTGGGCTCCATAGGAAGTTTCCTCCACTGCTGCAAAGACTTCCATATAAGGTCTAGGGAATCCCCTGCTTTGGATGAGATATTGGATCCTGAGGAAGGTTGATTTACTTCTCCTTCATTGCTTTCCTGGAAGACCAAAACAGAGGACATTTTTCTGAAAGCAGTTCCTACAGTAGCTGGAGTGAAAGAGCCAGACAAAGAGCTGGAAAAGGGGGGTAAATGACCTTGAGATTCATCAGACCAGAGGCGCAAAGGTTGCTCATTGGTCTTATTGTTAGTAGCAAGCAGGGACAAGGGGTCTACGGGAGCAGGACTAGGGGAAACCAAGGAAAATGGAGGTGAGTGATTGGGGAATGCAAGACTTGAAGATTGTTCACTCATCCTCTCCATGGCATCAGCAGGAGACAGGGATGGCAGGGGGGGGCAACACAAGGAAGGCATGCAGGAATGGGAGATGGAGGCAGGCTGAACACAATTGCACGAGTACATCTTCTCCACTTTGTCAGTCGAAGATTTGGAGAAGCATGGGAAGAAAATAGACTTGGACTGGTTTTGCTCACTGCAGTGGAAGCAGGCAACAACATTGATGTGGGTGGTGATTCATCTTCAATGCTAGGGCCTGTATTGCTGGGAACAGAGGAGCAGATCTCTTCCTCCTATCCAACAATTTTTTCAAAGATGAAGATGCATCAGTGAAGGTGGTCTTCTCTCACTTTCCCCAGGACTTTTCGATGGATGCTGAAGAAGGCACAGGGGCCTTGTTACCCACTTGTGTCTTGGCCCCAGGAGACCTGTACATTACTGAGCTAGTATTTCAGTATTTAACCCATACCTGTTCAATATAGCAACTACCTTTATGATTATTCCTAGTCTGAGCATTCATGGCTGTCGCGAGATCTCCCACAAACACCAGTTTCTGCTGCTGTAATGCCTCTGCAAGCTCTTGAGACATCTTCCACTTTGCTTTACTAGGGTTTGTGCATCCATTTGAGGCTCAAGACACTGATTAGACAAAGATTGCCTCAACAACGAGCAAGCTCACCCATTTTTCAAAATTGAATTTAAGATTGTGGATATATTTACTGAGTTATTCAGTAGCCTGTTTGTGTTGATCACAAGGCATAGCTGGCAGGCTATGCAGCTGCTGGTGGGAAGCCAGGCCATATAAACACCGATCAAATAATGAGGCAAGAAAACACATTTCAGCTACACATTTCAGCTACCGTGCCAATAGGCCAAACAGATATGTAAATATGCCCATGGCATCTGTTGACATTGTATCTAAGCTGACACCTGAGATGTAATACATTCCAATTTGCAATTGTGACACAGATAGTATAAGTAAGAAGGAAAGGAGGGGAACAAATCCACAATGGTTATAGTTCTTTTAAGAATTTCAGATGCTCAGGAATATTGGTTGTGAATGAGCGTGCTTACCTTGACTCGCTCAGACCACCTCACTGTGAAGCAGTGAAGACAAACAGTGATGCAGGAGAACCCAGACTTGGCATGCGCGAGTAAAGCATATTATCAATCTGAACCTTGAGTGTCTAAGAGAAACCTGCAATTTGTTATTGTATCTGGATATCTGGGCTCTCAAAAATCTTCAGAGTGTGAGCAGTAGAGGAAGTAGCAGGAGAACAGTGACTTGATTGTGGTTCACATATAAGGTTCAGTTGATGAACTTTACTTGACATGGTACATAATTACCTGGATTTCTCAGCTCGCATCCTTTCATGCTGTCCATTGAGTGGTCAAGAAAATTTTCCATTCTCAAAACTCCGCTAACATGGTGAGAAGACAAACAATGACCTTTACAGAGGATTGAAACATTGTTCCAGAAGTGAGTAGGCATTTTGAACTCTGAGCTCCACAATTTCTGCATTAAACCACTTTGTAAAGAAATAGCAAGGGGAGACAGGGTACAACTCACTTAAAATTTCCCCCCAGAAGGTGATGACTATGGCTTTAGGATGTAGCTGTATGGTGACTTGGGCAAACTTACCATCTCAGTGACCCATTCCAATGTATTCCTTGCAACCTGAGAAAATATGAGATTAAAGGTCTTTCGATGAAGCAGTTGTAACTTCAACAGAATCTTTGTTGAAATCAATGGGAATGCATGATGGGTTTGCTTTGTCAATGGTGTCTGATTGAGGACAGTCAATATGTTGATTGTCCAAAGTGCGAGGAAAGCGTTGTCAATCCTCACTGAATTTCCACCCCTGAATGTACCTTCACCACTAGAGACTACAACCAGTTAACTCTTAGTGGAACACAGCTGGACAAAAGTTGAGGTTGAGATTATGAGTTGTCAAATGAGGGATGATTCAATCTGCCTCTCAGATAATTCACTGAAATGAGCAAGCTAGAATGAAACTGATCTGATAAAGGTCTCCACACAAGTCATAACAGGAATACAAGCAAGGGGAGAATCAGTCTCAATTGGGTGATTGCTATGAGCTGTATATCAAATGTAAGAAAGAAAGGTCTGAAGCTCACTACTAAGATACTCTGACAGTCTTTGACCGAATAAAGCACTGAGCGCATCAAAGACTCATATGACCAACAGAAAAGCGCCGCTGGCTGAACTGTGTTAAGGATGGTCTCCACCAGGATAATCATAATAAAGGGGAAAATCCAACATTCACAACTGCAAATTTGGATCGCAAATAGTGAGGGGATCAGAGATGACAGACATCTTCAGCATCTTCCAGCTGAGACCAGACTGATGATCTGGTCCAACTATGAGGGATATCATTCTTAGTCTAAACCAGCAGGTAACCATAATGTTCCATGCACCTTTAGACCAATATTATAGCTGTTATGGCCAGTGAAGCCTTCATATGGTGTCAATATATAGCAATCAGGAAAACAACAGTTGATCAAGCATACATTCATGAGAAGACTGACCAAACTGCTGAATTGCTGTACTAGACTAGTGAACTAAGTGTAGAAAATATATGTATTGGAAGGAGTAACCCACTTATTAGTATTGGCAAATGTGGGTAGCAGCCAAGCACCTCTGGCAAATGTATTTGAAAGAATGCCAAAGGTGCTGAGCCAGATATGGGCACTACTCAGTAAAAAGAGTAGCACCGTGGGAATAAGGGACTTTAAGTTGCTCACAAATGAGGACACAGTTTTTGTTTTGTTTTCTTTGGCCTTTCATGACCGAGTCTCAGTACAAAATAGGATTCATCTGTAGCATGAAGTATATGCCTGAAAATGGATATGTACATCCTTCCTTTGGATATAACTTATAAGGCTCATAAGTTCAATGATACTTACTCATCAGACTTATTGGATTCACATACAGTTGTGATTATTCTGTAGCACTTGCAGATGAGTTAACCAATGTAGTGGAAAGGGTGGATTTGCAAGGAGGATGAGACTTCTGAGGAAGCAACTTTGCTTGTCCAAGCAGGAGACGCTCTCACAGGGTTCTGGTTAACTATGGAGACTGAACAGACTTTTAAGCCACTCAAAGAGGAAACAGTGTTTTGGGCCAAAAAGAAATACATTGCACCCAAGCGTAAGTGAAAACTTGTCTTACTTTCCTCATGCGCTGATCTTTCTTAGTCAAAGAATCCAAACAAGTTACTGTAAGTCAGAATTCTTGATTGTTGCATTCATTTATTGATTTTGCTAGCAACAACAATGAAACCCTGGACCAGTACAACCTCTCCCTTACAAAGTTATTGAACTTCCTCCAGAAGTCACTTCTGAGCCCAGCAATACCTCTGCCTCAGAACCTCCCTATCCTGACATTGTAGTTGCAGATCCTCAGGTGCTCTGGCTTCCCCCAGACCGAGTAGGACTTGACCCAAACGATAGAACATTATTGTATCAGGTACTCACATTGTTTGTATTCTGTTCTTTGGATTCAAATCTAGTAGATGATATGCAACACACTAGGTTCAGTGGGAGTTGATGGTAACCAATTCTACAAAGCACTTAAGAAGGATCAATGAGAGGTTAGTCTTTTTTCCTTTTGCCCAAATTGGACTGAGCATTGTGGTTACTGAGGACTGGTACCTCCAATCAGATTGCATTGTAAGTAGCTCTATTTTTCTACATAATATCTCTCAGCGTTGGTTAGATTTGCCAGGAACCCTACCAAGAAAAACCCATATGTTCTCTCATGAATTGCCCATGCTGTACAGTAGGGTACTGTGCGGAATGTTGTGTAAGGCTCATAAAAGGCACCAGAGAAGGTACCCTGGCTTGGTCAGGCAGAGAAGATGTATTACCAGGTCAGATTCACTGTAAGTTTTGTCCAGAAATTTGCTCCGCAGGTATCTTACTTCTTACCAGGTCCCTGCTGTCACAAAGTAGGATATTTGATTGCTATTGAGTGGCTTTTTGTTTATGACTGCCAAGCCCAAGATGAACATAATCGTAAGAGGAAAAAAAATAGAAAGCATGCAAAGAAGGTTTACAATTGAAAGCTGAGAGAATCCATGGCCCAGGAATTAGAAGATGGGGAAGTGTTGGAGTAATTGATTTTTGTATATCGTGTATCCCCTCTGAGTACAGGCGATGTAACATGTTGCACTTGCATCATATTTTAGACCTCTCCAGATACAAGCTGCTATGCAGACAAGAGCGATCTAAGGTTTTTTAAACTTTCATTGTTATTACTGGCCAGTCTGGAGAGGGGTAAATTTTAGTTGCACTGTTGACTTTCCTACCCTTTGTATGCTTTACTGGAGTGCGAGCAGGTTACATTACCTATGTTCTAAAAAAAGAGGAAAAGAATGAGGTTTACTTATCTGGATACTGAATGACATCCCATAATTTCTTGCCGCCAGGTTCGCTTTTCTCTGAGCAGGATTTGGGCTTTGAATGCTTGCCTGCTGGATTATGATAGTGCTGTAGTTTTTTATTTTAAGGCTTTCATTGCATTAGCCAAACAGGCAAGGGGAAGTCAATGGCAGGCTATCTCTCAAAACCCATTTACCTGGTGCTCCCTCTTCACTGGGGTCAATAGCATCATGTGCTTATGCAGTTTATTTTTATTAACTAATATCTAGCAGAGGGAAGTTACAGCCATAGATGGGCAATGAGGGTGTAGCCTGTTTTGGAGCAATCATATGCTACTCATGATGGGCTACACATGTGGTGCAATTAGCTTGCTAAGTGCCAATGCTCACAATTGCTTCCTAATGGTGTATGTTACCATGTATTTTTATTTTTATTCAAACATTAACAGAGGGATATATACAATTGTGATAGACAGGAAATGAGTCCTTATTGCTTGGCTTGCATTGATCACATGATATGCATGGCAGGCTACCTGCTAGTTTGCTCATCAAGCAGTCTTACAGACTCCTTCTTCACTAGAGCCATAGAAAATGCACAATGGGCATTACCTATGCATGGAAGTTACATATATTCAATTCCTCTCCAAGACAGATGGTGCTCATGTACATTCAGCTCATCTGTGAAACAGCTGTTCAATGTGATCTTGCAGAGTATGCTCTGAGTTGGGGTTTCATTTGCAACTACCAATGCAGTTGAGCATTTCTCATTGGTGCTAATGCAACATAATCCTGTTTTTGCATCTTCGAGTTCTATCTGACATAGACTTTGATAAAATGAGTGCTATTCTCAGAAACTTCCAAGCAAATGAAGATAGTAAATGCATTCAACTGGATTCTTCTGTGGACAGGGCTCTTACCCAGCTCTTCAGGCTTCTCTGCCAGCTCTCTAAAGCATCAGTGTAATGTACATTTATATACAATGGATCTGCTGGAGCAGCTGGAGAGCAAGGGAAAAAGGTAACAAATGACTGGGAGCTCCTGCTCTATTACTGACCTAGAGCTCTTATTGAGGCATTTGAGTTTAACATTCATATGGTATTTAGTTCACCTGGCATCGCTCAGATATTTCTGTAATCTTTTTTTTCAGGCTCAAGGAAATGCAGATGCAGAACTGACTGATATGAACAAACACAGAATAATTGAAGCAGTACTCACCCCAGACAGTGATGCTTTGGCTCTCGCTGCCCCAGTGAGACTCTTGATAGTATTGTATTTCAGAAATATTTTAGAAGCTGACTCCAAATGACAGCATATTCTGCAGGGAGGCTTGTATGGCTAGTAAGCTGGTAGTCAATGTCTACCAGATGTCCAATTCCTTAAACCTTACCCAAGATGGATTTATTATGTGAGTAAGATGGTCAAGGTCAAACAGCTCGAATCCTTGACTCATACAAGCTGCAAACCACTCGCATGTCTGATCGAGTGAAACAGATCCCCTGCAGTGCAATGGGTATCAGGAAGAGGGTATCAGAAAGAGGGTATCAGGAAGAGCAGGAAGTATTAAGCTGCTTACATGATTGCCAGACCATTTTTCTTGGTCCAGATTATGTTACCTGTGAGGCCATCCAGAAAGACACTGCAAAGACTTAACATCCTACCATTAAAGAAAAAAAAAAGGGGGGATGCATACACTGAACCTCCATGGAATGCAAAAATGTATAGATTCCCAGTGGTGCTGTCAAATCGAACTGTCTTTGGCATGATGACTTTGTTGAATGCAACTGAAAATGTTTTTTTCAGCTCTCCATCTGTGCTCAAAGTCCATACTGAGACTGAGTGGTCAGCAAAAGAGGTCACCAATTTAGCACAACCACCCATGGGCACTTCTTGCTGTAAGAAATCCATAGAAACAACCTGTACTGCAGAAGTATGAGCAACCAATTTGTGCACAGCTTCCAAGACCTAGCGGTTGTCAACAAATTTCAACAGCAGGAGGTCTGATATGGCTGAACTATGTACAGATCTTTCAGGGATGTAGTCCCAGAGCTGAAGAGAACCATCCCAAGTGCCTAGAACCAACATGTGGCAGGCGGTTTCTGAGAAATAAACCCAAGTGGCAGCCAGTATAGTGGTTCTTTCAGGCAGTTCAGTTTCACTGTGCTTGGAAGTCAGCGGTACATTACAAAGAGACTCTACATTCCAGACTATAACTCCACTGGGGCCTGTGAATGGAATAAACAATTGTACATTCTAGATAGTACATTCTAGTGGCAACAGTCTTACCAGCGGCTGCTAAAAACTGCAATTGTGCAGAAAAAGCCAACAATGTGATCACATCTTGTGGGCCTTGCAGTATGGTTTTGGTTTCAAAGGGCATAGTTCATGAAGGCACAGTGGAGTATAAGGCAAGCACAAAGAATGAGATGGGGTTCAAGGTAGGAAAATAAGATAAAGACCAGGCACGCATATATATGTGTATAAAAGCAAACAAAGCAAACAAAGAATGTAAGAAAGAAAGTTTGCAATGAGGCAAAAATGGATCAAAGCAGTCATGAGCCAGAAGGTCAGCATTTATAGCCACTCCCTATAAAAGAGGAGACAAGCATTCTACGAAACCATGAAATAAAAGCCACTTCCATGGTTAACAGCCCACTTCTTCTTGATCAGATGGAAATGTATGCTCTTCAAGAAGGAAGGGCCATGACGATAGACCATCTGCCTGGCAATATCGTCTGCAACACCACCCCAAAATCAGTCAGTTTTGCTTTCAATGAACCCTCCAACTCTGCAATTCCTCCTTCCATCCCAGCTTCATCTAGTGCTTCTCGTTCCCCACCCATTCTTTCCACTCCCTCAGCCCCGGCGAATACTCACAGCACAACACCAGGTCCATCAACTTGCACTGGCAGATCCCCAGAGCTACTTGCTGCAAGTTACTATCCTGGATGCATTAATCCCAATGTCAATATGGATGAATTTTCAGATGCAGAGAGGGCAGGTAAAATACCAAAACCCATGGGCGAAGTTGCGAGACCTGGTAGGGGAGGCTACAATCTAGAGGGAACCTTGAAATGGCCAAAGGCACAGCTAGATCACATAAAAGTAAGTCAGATCTGTAGGTAACTCTATGCAATCAGTCTAACAGGCACAGTCAGGGCTTCATTAAAAAGCAGGTGCTGGATACAATGGACTGCTCATTGAGCTTTTCTGATCAACCGCAGCACCTACTTCAAGACATTTGAGAACAGGAAAGAGACTGGTGGCCTTCCAGCTGCAAAGTTAACACAAAATATTGTATGTCCAGGCAGTTGTTAAATACCCCTTCTTGGTGAAATACCACTGCCTGTGGGTCATGGACAATTTGATTCGCTGTTGACTCAAATATGAAAAGGCAGCCCACAACCACAAAGCTGACACCAAGCTGGCTGCCAAGACCCAAGCAAAGTCTAAGCAGTGCCTCATCATTAGTGTCCCACTGTCCAAACAAGACTGATTTTAATGTTTTTCACTTCTCATAGGATAATGAGGTGGCTTAAGATTCTTTCCCTAATCAACTTCAATATGACATTAGATTTAATACTGTTTGCAGAAGTTGTAAATCATTTGATGTCTGATATAACTTTGAGCTTGGGAAGTTGTAAAAAGAAGGTAAAGAGCTTACACGGATGCCCTATAGAGAGTGATAGAATAGGAGTAAAGCAGATTGAAATACTTCTAACTAATTTTTTTTGTAGTATTGTGTGAGAATAGAAACCATTGATAAAGTGATCAATGGACCTGAACAAACCTCATGTTGATGTAACTAGAGGTGTGCTTTTAACTTAGGTTTCTTCCACATCTAGATTGGCTTCACACATGCAGTACCTTTGTTTGGAGCCCTAAATGTGTCAATCATCAATACAAAAAAAGATCAATCTATGAAAACAGAGAAACAATGACAGCCAGTCAAACTCATCCTAAGTTGACACCTCACCTCTCAGCCCACAAACTGATCTCCCATCATCCGACTAGTCCGATTTTGACAACCTTAGTGATAATGTTAACCATGGGATGCAGCTCCTTAGGGAGCTCTGGCCCGAGAGAGAAAACAATGGAAGTAAACATCCAAGCCAAAGCTGGAAGGGAATATGGTCTTCAGACCCCATTGGAAGAGGAAGGAGAACAGAAGACAGGCCTACCCCAGGTGCCAATCTTCTGGCAACAGCAGTAGGGTGCATTCCACAGGGATTCGCAGTGTTCTGGAAGCAGTGAAAAAGGTTCAAAGTAAAAACAACAAGTATTAACTGTTCTGGCAACAGTTGCAGGATGCAGCTCAGGCATCAATGGTGTTGCAGATGCAGCAAAAGACATTCAAGAAGGAGCTGGAAGGGAATACAATCCCCAAGTGGAGAAGTCAAAAGCTAGTTCTGAAAAATGACCACAAGATGCAGCTCTTCAGGCATCCATGGCATTGCAGAAGCAGCGAAAGAGTTCTGGAAGGGAATATGATCTTCAAGTGGTTAAGGGAAAAATAAGAAAAGGCTTCATGGTTCTGGGAACAATTGCAGGACACAGCTCTTCAGGCATCCATGGCATTGCAGATGCAGAGAAAGAAGCACGCATCCAAGAGGAAGCAAATAAAAAATAAAAAAATGCAGGGGTGCTGCTTAATTAGTTTTGTAGCCCTTCCATCTAGTGGTATGATGTATTGGTAGCCTGTCATGACCTTGTCTGACTGTCTTCATCTCTAGCTCTTTTTTAACTGGATCCATTATTTATAACTCGATACTCAATTATTATGCTGTCCAGATGTTGAACCCAATACAGCACAAAAGTATACATGAGTAAATGTAAAGAAAACCTATACAGTATGATGGAGCTACACAACTCATTGGTCATTGTCTATAGAGAGGCAAGGAGCTTGACAATTTGCCTACCGATGAGTAATGCATCAAGTAGAAAATTTAAGTAGCATCTGTTGCTGAATTGTAAACTGAAAAATTTTATCAGAAATGAAAGGCTAAGTAAATTCCGGGAGGCATACATTTGTCTTCATCATCATCATCCAAGAGAGCCAGAGGAGGTAAGGAAGAAAGCCTACTTGGACTAGTCAAAGGCAAAGCTAAGAAAATATTGGATCAGCTTATGGAGTGTTTTCTTGACATCTCTTATTCAATGATGCAGCTTCTTCCTCAGTAGATTGATCCAACTTTCTTTTTATGACATGCATATGGGAGGGACCGGCCTTTGAGGTGACCTGTGGGCTACCCAATGAGAGAGGGGCATTGCGTTCATCCTCCTCCAATAACTTCAGTCTTGGAGACATGGGAGATACAGGAAATGCAGACTGAGGTTGAATACAGAGTAGCTGGCCATTTGGGGTGTTTTCAGGAGACGCTGTAGTGAGAATCATTGCTGGTATAGAAGGTATTGGCTTTGGAGGGTTCAACTTGCATGTGCTCCCTGGAGAAGTTGTTGCAGGAGAGGGGCTAGCAGCAGGCAGAGGTTTCTTACTGATGGGAGGCCTGAAAAGAGGGGACACACTGAAGGATGACAGTTTCCAAGATATAGATAGTTTCTTTGGTACTGGTTTTGATTGTGGTCTCTGCTTGGTCCTCTCTTTTGGTGCAGCCTCAGCAAGCAGTTCCTTGACTTATTCCTTGACTTGTTCCTTCTCTTTCCTTCATGCTCTAGACTGTGCCTGAGCTGTGCATTCATCAACATCAATAATGGAATTGTCGCTCTCCAATTTGCTCTTCTGGAAATGGAGATTATCAGTTGTGTTGTGTTTGAATGGCCACTGGTCTATGTCAAGTGACTGAGGAAGGAGGGACACAGATTGCCTCACCAGTTCTTCATCTGAATCCCCAGAACTGGACAAAAAGTCAATCTCATCCTCCCTGTCACTCTCATCCTCCGAAATTTTGATTCATTTTTCTGGAATCCTGGGGGAGTTGTTGTAATTGCTGAAGCTGAAGATCTGAAGGGGCAATTCAAGGTTTTTGATGCAAGTCCCAATGAACCCATATCTTCTGCAAGCCAGCCGGAGCCTAGTGTATGAGGTTTTTTTTATCTGCAGTAATTCGTTTGTTTTAAAGCACTTGCCTTTCTGCGACATATTGCCTAATACCATATATCTACTTGAAGTACTCTAGGATAAGGAAGAATTGTTGACACGTGACCTAGCCAAGTCTGGAATGTTCAATGCGCCTATCTCACAATGCCATATATTATCAAGTCAAGACCAAATAGTTTCTTGCTCAGTAAATGATAGATATTTTCCAGAACTAAAACACAATAAATGATTTTACTTGTCCCATCCAATGTTGAACCTGATGGCAGCAAGCCAAGTACTTACATGTCGGAAAAAATATATGTCTGCCCTGGATGCAGGTGAAGGGGTAGAACAGGATCTTTTAGGTGCCAGTTGCCCTCTTTCATCTTGACAAAGTGTCCTCTCATTCCTGGCAACTAACGACACTTACTTTCTTTTACCACATAGATATATGCATGAGGCCTGGGCATGACCAGTGTCACTCATCTTTCCTGTCCTTTGTCTAACCACCAGAGCCACTAACCATTTGTAATTGACACTGAATGATGCATCTCAACCTTGCTCTCTGCCTTGGTTTGCTAACCATGGAACCTGCCGTCTGTTGGTTTAAAGGCATTTTGAAGCTCCCTGCAGCAATGGCTCTTGGGACTTCTAGCAACTCAAATCATACTGTATTGCTGCTAGCATCAGACAGTTCAGCTGTTCAAGTAATTCTACAGCAAACCTATATGATCGGTATGAAGCCTATAACATGGTTTAGCTGTATAGTCTGACCTGAACAAGATACAGGCCGGGCTTCATTCCAGGAAATATTTAATACAACAGCTGCACTCATAAATGACTTCACCTCAGATGCACTCGATGATATCAAGTCGTAAGTTCTTTCATTTGTTTCAGCTTGTGTTCAAGGCTGAGATTCACATAGGTTCTTGTACCAAAATGTGCGCGCTATAGATCTTATGTCCAATATGGACAGTGTCCCATGCTCTGAGAAACAGGCTCAAGATCTGAACATGCAGATGAGGAGACAAGCAAATTGACTTGATTTCATTCTTGTAACCTCAAAAACTTGGCTGGAAAACCTGGATCTACTCGAGGGCAATCTTGCTCTTGTGTCCGACATTGTCCTAACAGAAGAGGAGCTGATATCTCAAGCAAGAGTGGAAAGATTAGAAATCAACTTGCTCCTTGGGTTTGTGTTTGGCACAGAAAACAAGCATCTGCAGGAAGCCTTGGATCAGGAGAGCAAAGCCCTAGATGCTCTCATGCAGTGGCATGATGATGCTTCATCCTTGCTCTGCCTGTTCATAAGACTCTTGTGCAAAATTGTGAATGATCTAGTGATCACTGAGGGTCTCTACTATGATGTAGTGATAAGGGGATATATGCGCATCGCTCAGATCATAAAAGTCCAGGATGCACTTGCCCTAGTTGAAGAATCACTTGATTCTTTGGCCAGAGCTGTCATATCCAGTCCAGAGCAATATCATGGTGAGGGAGACACCAATTCCAAAGTGAGTTTCAGTTCCTTTTCATACATTCACATCTCTGATTGAACTTCTTTTCTCCAAAACTTGTCTAGGATTGAGCCTGCTGAAGAAACTTTTACATATTGACATCTGTATTCCCACATACACGAAAAGAAACTAAATCCTAATCTGTGTTGTATTTGTCCATACTTCTCCTTTGAGCTGGAAAGCAATCACTACATGAGGCAATGTCCATTTGCAGAAGTTGAACAGTAGAGTACCAATGATTCATGCACGATTCTGCACTTCTGTGACCTTAGCAGCAGGAATCACTTCTCTTTTATTAGACTGATGTCGCTGATTGTTTTTCTTTCACCTTTCTTAGAAGTGCATGAATAATACAACAAATCTGCTGGTTGTAGCCGGCCATGCAAATGCCCCATGATCAACATAAAACCAGTACATAAGGATGAGTCGCCCACTTCAGGAATGGCCTACGTGGGCTTCACAGCCTTTATCTAGTGAATCCCCAGAGATGGATCCACCCTCTTATCAGTATAGTACCCCAGCACTTAACCTTAAGTTAGAAGAATTAACTCAGTATTCCTGAGCAGGGAAACTCTGCTTACCTGGGGAGCAATATGACAAGAGATCCAGGCTTTGAGTCTCAACAATGTCTATGATGTCTCAGCTAAAGATTCTCCAGAATCTGATGATAGTGGGGTAGCAGCTCTTCGGAGTGAACTTAAGGAAGCAGTGGATCATTTTGAGGCTGTATTACAGAGGAGGAAGGCAATCCAAGTAAGTTCCCTGGTAAGAATTACCACTTCCACATCTATAGTATTCACTTGTAGTCTATGATCAAAGAATTGATTGATACTACAACCCACACTTTAATGACCAGGAATACTGAAGCTGGACCCATTGCTGGCTCTACACCAAAGTATCATACAGGTTTTCATGGAACCCTAGCTTTGCCTGAGCTCACGTTGGTTTGTATTCTCTCCAGTACCACCTGTGCTGGACTGACCAGCATTGAATGCAATGCAACAATAGGCTGAAGAATCAGAATCAAAGTTCAAAACTCAGTCTTCAGACATTATTGTTGACCAAGAGTCTTCATGTAATCTGACAAGATTACTTCAATTTTCCCCTCAGTCCATCCAAATGCTCTCTCCATTATTGTTGTTGGCCACACTCGCAACATTTTCTCAAACTGAGACTGGGCTCTCTGCTCAGACAGAGTCTGCTGGATCTGGTTCAACTTTGCCTCCTTCAACTTACAGCCTAACCAGTACAACTGGGGGACTGCATCCATCTTCACCTCCTATGAACTCTTCATCTTGGTCTCTGTCTTCCTTTAACTCATTAAAGACAACAGGTGTTACATTTTCCTTTTGTAATTCCATTGTACTCAAAACATTTGTAGGCAACACTGACTCCCCTGCACCAGAAGCTCAAGTGCCAATGAGGCAAATATTGGAATGTAAGTAGTTCTTCTTTCGGACTTTTTTTTTGAGGTACTCACACACCTTAGGTTTTCCAAGCTGCTTCCAATCTCATTCACCTGAATGACATCCTGCTTTGACTTACAGGAACAAGCAGAAGAGGTGAAGGCATGATGAGAGGGATGCCTCACCGGAACTAATGAGGCCTTGGAAGCAGATCTGCAAGAATTAATTGTGCGTACAATAGATATAGTGTTCAACATCCTAATTTCTACATTGATGGATGAAGCAAAATCAAAAATATATTTTGCAAAATTTTCATGACTTACTTTGGCGGCATAGATGTGGAATGAGTCAGATGGATAATTAAGTAGTTGTGTAGTGTATGTACTCCATGTGTATCTGCCTCCTTCCTGCTACTGAGCCCCGCTGTGTGATGAACAAGAGATATCGAGGTTATAAGAGACATGATGACCATGTTGAGTGCTGCTGCCCAGAACTTATACTCTGCAACCTATATATATTCCAAAAACAGTATAAATTTCATTCAGTTTTGAAAAAAATGAGAATATGTGGATGAAGAGATGAAGACTTAAGCTATGACAGGCTACAAATAATGTCAGGTGACTGAATGAGGGGCTACAAGTGGGCAACAAGTGGGTGATCCTTGGACATTTAGTGCCCAGCATTTTCTCTGTCCTTACCACTTCCTCTGGGCATGTGCTTCCTTTGCTGCTTCTGCAATGCCAAGGACACCTGAAGAGCTGTGACCTTTGATTATTGCCTGAACAGCAAGCCCAAATTTTAGATATCAGTCAACTTGATGAACTTGATGTAACCTACCAAGTGACATTTATCATTGCTTCTGAGCAGTAAGGGAACTAATGTGTTCGCGAAGCTTCTGTTGCAGATGAGCTGCAGCACTTCTCGGTATTCTGTGATCTGCTGCAAATGTACACAATTGATGACAGTTTTTTATATGTGCCAGAAGATTTTGTATGATATACTGAAAAACTCCCCATTTTTCAGTGTCATTGAGCTCTACAGAACCATTCTCATCTTGTACACTTCGGTAATGTTACAACACCATCTACAAAAGGTACACATACCAGAAGACAATTGGAGACATTGACACTTTGCATTCATCAGTTGCTCATGTGCATGATCACCCAATTGTTTCATTTGCAATTTATGCAGGCTACACATGCACTCTTGGTCAAAATTTTATTTTTGTCCTATTAGTGTAGCAATGGCTGAAACTCCCACACAGACTATATATGGTTATACCAATTGAATTTAATGGAACATTGAGTGCACCCATGAAAAAAAGGTAGATATAGACAGGACAGGAGCAGTGAGTCACCTATACCTAGAAGAACATGGAAAAATTGGGAAGCCTAACAATCTTTGCATGTGATTATTTTCTACTGCTGTTGCTCAAAGCTAAATCTGGTGTCATTGGAATGAAACTGTAAGGAGGCAAAAATTCAAACACACTGTGAAGGTTGAGTGATGAGAAACCTACAGCAAACTAGCTTGAGGAATCCACTGCTGAAACCACAATAGCAACTCCAACCTCCTCATTTTCAGAAAAATATTTGTCCATAATGTTGAAAGCCAGCTTATAAATGCCCACATTGTCATGTTGTTGTAATTTGTGGATTGTGATCACTCCACCAGCTTCTTTGACATCCACTGCATACCGATTGACAGCACCTGAACTGCCGGCAGCTTTGTCCATCTCACCAACCTTCAAGATGTTGTCAAGGCTGGCAAGAGCAACCTGGATGGCCTCAGTGTCCATTGTAAGAAGATCACATAGGGGCTTGATGCAGCCCAGCCTGACAAGATATCGAATGTGAGATGGACCCCCATATGTAGCGCTAGAGATAGCCCAGCAAGCTTCCTTTCTGGTCTTGAAATCAGCATTCTGCAGAATATTCATAAGTGGCGGGATTATGTTCGCATCA
>KN834826.1:183812-223770 GCA_000827265.1 Collybiopsis luxurians FD-317 M1
AATGAGTCCTTTATCCTAAGTTAAATCCAAATATTCCTGTACATTTTCCAGCTGAGAAAAATATTGCAATAAGTGATTTTTCTTTGAGATTTTTCAAGAGGTAAATATAGTTTTTTGCTCTAGAAAGATATAATGTTAAATGTACAGGAAAAGAAAATATATTTCCTAGCTTTTTACAGCAGAAAAAGTCTGGCCCACTGGCAGTGAAGATACAGGGAGAGACCATGTCAGTTGATTCCAGCATGCTCCCCCCCCATATATTTTCCATCTAATCATTGTACTGACCCAAATTCCCCTCAGAATTGATCCAAGCCATTCAGAATGAACCCTTCCACTGGTTCCAGCTTTCATTCAAGGACAGATGAATTCGAAAAGGCAGGACTCTTTCCATTTACAGAAGCATATCCACTGAAGTTCATTTTGCAGGAAACTTCCCTCAAGAGATCCCTCAAATGCAGCAAGCCCAGAAACCCATTTATTCTGGCTGAAGCAGAAGAAGATGACAGTGAGGAGGAGGATGGATTTGTTGTACCTGACAGGGTAGATTTGGGGGAGGAGGAGGACAAAGCTTTTGAGAGATACTTAGTGAAGGAGCTTAGTGACTACGCATCCACTGAAGCACCTGCTCCCGCTTCTGATGGTACCTTGCGTATGCTCAAAGATGCAGATGGATTCTGGGTACCTAGCCTCTTTGATGATATTGAGGCATGGTATGCTCATCCGGATGGATCTGAATATCATGGCATCTGATCTCCTACACCTGCTCCTCTATCTGAAACTCCAAATGCGAGTGAGGGTATGACTGTCAGTCCAGACATGGTGTCTCCCCTGTCTCCTATCCATGAATCAGAATCTCTGAAAAGCTCCACAGAGATGGATGGAGAAGGAGAAGAGGAGGGGGAGGGGGAGGGGGAAGGGGAAGAGGCTGCAAAGGTGGCAAAGGTGGCAGTGAATGAGGTAGAGGCAGGAGAGAAGAGGAGGAAGAGGAAGAAAAGGAAAGTGGAGGATGCAGATGCAATTTTTGAAGCCAACCCAGAAGTCAAAGTTGATCCTAGTCTTGCTGCATTCTATGAGCAGCTTCGAAAGATTCAATATGAGCATCCGGGCCCCACCTTCTTGTGGAATTTTATGACTTTCCATGTCCGATGTCATGTAAGTCACATTAGTTTCATTTGTATGTAGCATAAATCTGACCAGTACATATAGAAAGGTTATGAGAAAGCAATTATTAGAACTATCTGATCTGACATTTTGAAGAATAATCCCTATCTATACAACCCTCATGCCACCGCACTGCCAAAATGCCTAATCCTGACTGCATTTCCCTCTTATTGACAAGGATGGTTGTACTTGATGTGTCAGAACATGTCCTGGAACAACACCAGTCTCACCATGTATCTTCATGGAATTGATAGATTTTTGCCATTGCTTGGAGATCATGGCAAACAGCGCCAGGAAAACTATGCCAATGCCTGTAGTTTGGTCCTGAGAGCCCATGCGCCCTTGTCCCTGTCCACTCACTGCTAGGTCTAGTCAGAACCCACAGTCCAGCTCAGCTTGATTGATACCCTCTCAGCATGATTGGTACATGATTGATTTTTGGCATAATTAGTACTCGGAATTAGTACTTAATACCATAAATGTACATATTCACAATCTGCTATATGTATTGCGGAAACAGTTAATACAAGTGTCTACAGCTAGTCTCTAACTATTGAAGGAATCAGTTACACCTTGGCATACTATTGTATGCTTGCAAGCAGTGACATTAGGAAGGCCTGCTATATCCTCATCCAAATTATCCCTGGCATCCTGTGATCACTTTCATTGAAGGCGTGGTGGCTGTGGAAAGGAGGAGGAGGAAGAGGGATTAAATTGAACTAATAGAGTATTAAGATAGTCATGAGGTTCAGGAGAGCCCTGTTGGTCACTTTTGAGTATCAGTCTCATAGATGAGGAAGGATCTGGAGATTGCTGCCAGGCTTATGTACATGTAGCACTCTAAGGGATCCTTCAAATACAGTTTTGTGAGAGGGTGGCATACTGATGGATGCTGCAGTTTATTTTCTGCTGGTTTTGCATCCTTGATTTCTATACATCCATTATGAGCACATAGCCATACCTCAATAACTGAAATCTTCATTGCCATTCAACTTGTTTTCACTTGATCACATCTTCAACTAAATTGATGAACAGGCAATAAACGGGCACCTAGCATTCAACAAACAAGGAAAAATTCTGGAATAAGTCAGATACCAATCATTCTGAACCACAAGAAATAGGTAGATACCTCAACTGCAAAAAGAAGGTGCTGCCAGGAGAATCTTCAAAAGGTCTTGTAGCTTCTGCTTCCAGAGACCAATCACTTGTACACCAAATCTTGACTGACCTGTCATCAGACTGAGTAGCAAGAAATTCTCTAACTGGATCCCAACATACACCATTGGCGAAGCCCTGATTCTGGTCCAGCTTGTGAAGGCGCTCTCTGGACGAAGTGTAAGTATGCATCTGAGCAGATCAACAGTGAATACAAATACTGAGCGTGTATCTGCACCAGATTAAAATCAAGGTATCTATCTTCTGGTCCTGGATGTATCAGGTAGATTTCAGTGGTGCAGATCCCATGGAAGCGGATTGGTATTGTGATTGGTACCTTGATTAACCCTGGTTTGGAATGATTGGTATGCGATTGGTACCTTGATGCCTTAATCAGGATGGACCATCTTGAACACTACCATCATTTTGTTAGACTAGTATTTGCACACATTGACCTTGAGGCAGCTCAAATTCCACATGACAAAAACAATTATGCAACTCCATGTCAATTAAAATTCCTACTCGGGGAATGTTACACTGTTAAGCTTTGCTTAATGATACTGGTCCTGAAGCAGTATATTGCGGAAGGGACTACTGGCTACAAGGACTTCAAGAATTTTCTCCACAATGACAAAGCCACAGAGATAGCTACATTGACAGTGAAACATGTCCTTAAAATCAAGAGTCCAATGATGAAGAACCTGCGGTCTTACTTATTCAGTCCAGGTGTTGATTATAGGGATCCCAGACAGACACTTGTAATAGGCAAAAAGTTGCATGAAAGGCTTCAATTAGTAAAGTGATGATGTCTGATGGCTCGCACAATCTTTAATTTCATAATACTTAATTTGTACTCTAGAATGATCATATTTGCAAAAGGAAATGACAAACATTGATGTAAATGAGTGTACTAAATGTTTGACAGTCCGTGAAGTATGTCGTGGGGTACACTGTGGGGTACACTGAGGCTCCCTGTTAAAAATCCATTGGCAAGAACTGTAAGGTTCTTCATTCAAAGGTGCAGAGTTCCACAAGCTGTAGGTATTAATCTGCCTTGAAGACCTCAGGTGGTTAGCTGTCCTAGTAGACAGCATTTTACTTCTCTCTGAAATATAAGACGGAGTAGATGAAGTCCATGCTGGAGTCACATGACAGTGTAGTTACACAAGAATTTTTCCAAGCAAATATCCTTTTAACCCACCATGACCATCCTGTTTTTCCCCTATGGTGTTTTGTCCTCTGAGTTCTCCAAAACCACTCCATATTTTGCAAGGACTTGTGTTATCGCACTCACCAAGGGACTAAGGTTCCAGTTTAGTATGAAAGAAGAAAAAGAGAAAAGGAACAATGTGATGGCCTAAAGGAGCTAAGTCAGGTGGGCATTACTGAAGTTGCTTAATTTTTTACTTAAATTACTAGCACTCAAAATGCTCTTACTTTTAACCCAAGTCTCTTCCAGCCATGTCAGATGGAGCTTCAGTTACAGAGATCACAGAGTTGCTTATTGCCTGTGTCAACCACCTAGAACACCAAGTGGCATCAGTCCTCAATGTAAATATTGAACTACAGAATGAGAATAATAGATTATTGGTTGACCTCAAAAACAGGTGAGTTCTTTATTGGTTGGTTTGAAGGAACTGTCATACTCAATCGCAATGATCAGTGCCCCTCAAGAAGCCCACCAAAATATGATTCGCCTGCTTGAAGAGTTGACCACAAAATATGATGATCTGCAGGCTAAAAATGGTCATCTCGAAGCAACAATAGAGACATTGTAAGTCCTTTTCCTGTATTGATGTGTCACACTAATGCCTACTGACTTTGTGGCCATCAATAGGATTGCAAATGTTGATTTGCACGACAATTTGCAGGCCAAAAATTGTCATCTCGAAGTGACATTGGAGATGTTGTAAGTTCTTCTCCCTCATTGACCTGTGTCACTAAGGCCTACTGACTTTGTGGCCATCAGTAGAACTATGAATTTTCAATTGTGCAATGATCTTCAGGTAGAACATTGTCACCTCAAAGCTACACTGGAAGAATGGTGAGTTTTCCTCATTGATTAATGCGTACAATTGTTTTATACTGACTTTGCGGCCCTCAGCAGGACTGAGAATGTCAATCTGCAGGTGGTGAATACTTGTCTCAAAGTTCTACTGGGGTCATCATAAGTCTGCCTCCTGCCTTGGCGCTTGTGATTGGTCTTACTTTTACTGATTTCATGTCCATCAGCACAATCAAGAACTTTGAGCTGCAGGAGGAAAACAATCAGCTGAAAACTATACTGGATACTTAGTGAGTCTAGTGTCTCATTCATAGCCTTATTGGTGCTGATTTTGTGGCCATCAGCAAGATTGGAAATCAACAGCTGCTTGATTTTTTGGAGGAGGTTGCTGTACAAAAGGCGCAACTCCAGGATCAAGTGATCAACCTGTGTGTATCTCTATGTTTCCCTAAAAATGTTCATACTGATGAGACAGCAGATGCACCCTTGTTAGGGCCCTTGTACATTCCCAAGTTCATTGAGGTATCAGAGGACCCAACAATGCCCAGGAAACCAGTACTAGGGAGTGTACCTATCGTATCTCTGGTTGATTTGTGCCTGGTCCATGATTCTGTTCAGCTTCATGGCTTTCTCACATACTGTCACTTGTTTGTAGAAATGTATACCCTGCTTGTCTATTCCACACCTGTAAATTACATTTTGATGAGGTCATTTCTCACATATTCAAATGTGTTTTTGGCTCAAAAGCAAATAGACACCCAGCATGATATTTTGGGACTTTATATTAACCAGACCGTCTTTGCTTCCTTCTTCATTGTCATAGACATCTGCTTAACTCTTCTTCTTTTTTCTTCATATGTGCCAAGAAAGTGAGGACCAAAAGGACTGACGAGTGAAACCGAGGCTATTGTACAGGAATCATGAATAATCTGCCGCTTGGTGCTTATCAGTGAAACCATCTCCAGTGCACAAGCAAGGTTTTGCCCATGTGAGTGGAGCCTTTATACCAATCATGCCAAGTGGGTAACAAAGCCTCACTTGAGACATGCACATTGACTGGGACTGGACTGATAGTCTATACTGAACCTTATAACATATCCCATTATTCCAGCCTCTGTCATTTATCCATTTCTTATAATAGCTGCCCATAGAGGCATGGCAGACCATTCGTTTACCTCTTCTCACTAATTTCTCAGTGGATGGGTGGTTTGAGGATATGCCTGAAGGCACACCATTGAGGCTATGTCTTCAATGCTTCTTCAGTCACAAGTCATGTCACAATCAGTTGAATTGGAACATATCTTTTGCTTCAGCAGCAAAGCAAGTTCTCTTTCCTGGCTTGAACAATTCAGTTTATAGGCCAATATGAGGTCAAGGTCCAGCGGAACCTGCATCAAAAGTGAGAGACATTCAGAAAGAAAGGATAGAATGTTGAACCCTTTTTTATGTCCCCCTGAACCCTCTCAGGAAAAGAGATAAGGTGGACCAGAAAGTAGGATTCAAGAATACCACTGAGAATACTGGACAGAGCAGATGCTTAAAGTTCAAATTCAACAAAATGAAGAAGCAAAGATAATTTTGAGTGAGCTCATCAATGGAAGAAACAGTATACTGAGCTAATTTGTTGAAGGAGTTGTCAATGGATTTTAACATACTAATAACCACAGAGGGTCATTTTTTAAAAAACATTCAAGTAATTTTGAAGAAATGTGTATTACCTAGAAATTAGACTATAACTCCAAATGCACATATTTGCATAGACCACTAACTACCCCATGAGCTTGATACTGTGATTAGTACCCAGTTTGGTACATGATTGGTACCAGCCTCTTCAGGTGCAGTTCTGGTGTATGGAATTTGACTGTCCCAACTGCAAAGGAACATGTCCAACACCAATGTAAAAAATGGTGCAAACATAAACAGTATGAATCATAGCTCTCTATTAAACCTACAACTTATGTGGGATATTTGACAGCATGAGTTCCTTCAGAAGTGAAGAGCACTGCAAAAAGCCAACAATTGTACTGATTGCTTCAGATTTAAATTCATCATGGTTGCCATAGTACATCTTGGAGATTGAACCAGTTTTCCTACTACTTGGGTCCTAGTACTTGATATATTGACTGAGCAACAGATCCAAAACACTACAAGATGGGGTTCTGCATATGAATGAATTGTTCCAAGCTTTTGTGCTTGCTATCATATTACTCACACTTGAGGAACTCTAACTGCATCAAATCCAGCCTTTGGTTCCTATCAAGGCATACAGTGGAGCCAACTTTTTGATGACCAGTTTGGACTTGAGGGCAAGATTTGGTCCAAGCAAAAGCTGCTTGCAGTTCAATCTGAGTGACCTCTAGTATAATTGTGGATTTATTGTCCACAGATACTTGATTCCTTAGCCAATGAGGGTTGAATGAGGGAGCATACTTGCTGGGATGATGCAAGACCATCTGCAAAAGACACATCAGAAATGAAATTGACTTCAACAGTACAAATACACATTCCTTTTGCAGCGCATATGTTGGCCTTTATTTTTTTGTCATCTTAAATACTGATATCCCAGTCCTTAGCTTAGGAGGGATCATTTCATTGACAGATATCTTGCACCGGACAGCATGGAACAGTTATCGGTCACACAAGAGCAGCTGTATTGACTCAAGATCCAACTCAAGGTCCCCTTCATGATCAATTTCCTTCCTAGCTAATGCAGATACATTCTCTCCAACTTTTCCAACCTGGTACTATAGTGCTTTTTCCCACTACCATTTAGATAGAGGGTTTTGTTCAAAATGGTATTTCATTGCAAATAAACAATATGAAGACTTAATATCATTCCAATTCTCCATTTTATTTCTGTCGAAAAATTTCTGACCTTAACAACTACCATATGATTCATACTGTGATTTGTACTGTGATTAGTACTTATACATATTGCATAATCTATCATCTACTCAAAATCTTCAGTATTAACATAATCAACAGAGACTCTAACCCCCCAATCTGAAGCAAAAGTAAAAGCCTTGGTATACCATGCTATGTCAGGCCTTACAGACACAGATAATGGGGCCAAAAGGTGGATTAAGCAAAAATGCTCAGGATAGGGTTTAGCAGAAGCTAATTTTGCAATATGCGCATTGAGTTTTTTGAATGAACTCTGCAAATAGATTGGAGATACACTTGCTGTCCAACGTCCCACAACAGTCTCAATGTTAGGAGCCTGTATAATTTCCAAAATCCAACTTGATAGGTAAGTGTGCATTGTAAATTTCATGTAGGTAAGACATGGCAACAACAGTGGTGATTCTTTATACTGATCTATTGCAAAATATCAGATGAGCGAGAATCAGAAAACATTGGAACACTATGCTGAGGGAATGAACCATATTTTGTGTATGATTCTTGAGTATCAAAAAAGAAGCATAGCTCAAGATGAGTAAGATGATTCTGAACAATAGGCAATAATTGCTGACTCATGTTCCCCCCTCCTATCACAAGTTTTTGTACAGTGTGCAAGTCGAATGGGCACAATCCATCTTCCAGCCATATCCATTCACAGTCTCAATTCCTGTTAGATGAGGCAGAATATTGTCTAGGATTTCTTTGGTCCCAGTGAGTTATGAGCTGGAGCAAATTCAAACCTGGTCTGTGTGCTACTCGAGGGGATAATACACCAAAGGAATGCCATATCTCATTCTCCTCATTGACAAAATAAGGATTTGGTATAGAAATATCAAGTAACTGTTTATGTTGTCTGAGGGCCAGCAGAATGTGACAGAAATCATAGTAGGAGATTCCCATGTTGCCGGACAGGACAAAGGTGTGAAGAGTCAGGGGCAAGAGTGAGATAAGGTCAATGAACTTTTGAACTACCTCCCCATGAGGTGATAGTAGAGAGGCAAATTCAAAAGTTCAAAGGTTAAAGAGACGAGGAATGAGTCATTGGGCAGGCACAATATCTCCTACTGCCAGCTCCTGTGTATCTGTGAAATCGAATGGACAGACATTATCTTCCAGCCAGTCCCACTCCCTCCCAGTTGACAAACTGTGGGCAAGCTCTTCTCTGGGATTGTACTGCTCATGTAAAGAGATGAGCTGCAGAGTGACAGGGGTGGGTCTCATTTCCATGTGAGGACAAAACAGGACAAAGGAAGCCTGCAAATCATTGAGATGTACTGGAGGCCCAAAAGCCGCACTTCTGTTGGGATTCAGAAGTCCCAGATGGTGTAGCTTTTTGCAAAATGATAATGCTGCTAGGATATCAGAAAAACAGTTGGGTGGAAGATAGAATGGATGTTGAATGATTATAGCTTCTAAAGAGGTGGAGAAGGTCTGTATTATAGCAGGAATCTCTGTAGTGAAACTTTGACTGCCAGAGAGCTCCAAAGTAGTGAGATTCATCAACTCTTGGAACCAGGGCCAAGTGGTACCATTGTAGGACAGTGGCATAATCAATGTATGCACAAAATGACCCCATTGAGGATGAAGAAGTATATCTGCAACTTGCTTGCCATTCAAAACATTCAAAGCTCTAAGGGTAATTTTCTTTGCAGGTATCCTCCAGCCCTGACAGACCTGTGAGCATGCGGCGACATCCATAAGAGGCAAATAGGAAAGGTATTCTGAGACCATTTCAGGGAAGAAGGGTGATGGTCAGTCATTGGGGGAGTGGAAAATGGGTGCCTGCATGGCTGAGTGAAAGATGAAAAACAAATTGCCCAGCACAAACTTCTTTCTTTTGGACAAAGAGAAGATTCGAATACATTTGAATCCACATGAGGCAGATATGATGTCACAATAAGATTATCTGTGTTCAAGTGGATGTACTCGTATACCAGATGGAATGGACTGTTTGAAATATCTTCTAAGCCTTATTTGAAAAGATATTGAGGAGGTCAGTCATCATACATGCAAAGACTGTAACATGTTAAGATATAGATTGGTGCAACAAAAAAGACACTTGCTCTCCCATTAACCAATTTTTTATTCACTCTATCAATATCAGAATCAGCAATGTGCTGGAAATTGGTGACACTGATGTACTCACCCAGAGGTAACTGCATTGTGAAAGAATCGCTGTTACAATTCTCAGGAAATGTTGGACCAATGAAAATGGCAGATATTCTTCTTCGTAACTAGAAATTCATGTGAGCATTGATGACTCTGCTACAGGAATATTTCCTCAGAGATCCATGGGAAGCTAATGAAAGTGACAGTGGTAGGTGAAAGTGATGCATCTTTCCCAATTGATATATGGTACCAATCAAGAGTGCCAATATGCTGAGCTGGACTGCAGGTACTTTTCCATGAGAATTGCAGCATTGCAACAGTTATGGATCACTTGTAACTAAATTGATGAATGGGCAATGAATGGGGGTCTACAAGTCGATGCAAAGGAATATAAGTAGTACTTACATTAGAAGTAACTTCTTCCTTGTCTTAAGTAATCCTTTTGGTCTGCAAGCCTACTGGCCCATGACAGTGATAACATAGCCCCTCCGAGAACTGGGAGTGAAATCTTGGTGGATCTCGCAAGGTATTTTGTAAAATTTTGGTCAAAGAGCAGCTCTGGGACTACAGCAGCAGTATCTCTTCACTGCCTGTCTGAAGAAGGGTCCACATCATCTTTCAGCTTTCAAAAAAGCTGTCACATCAGCAGCATTGTCCTCACTGCTGATTGGGTGGAGGGCACAAGCGGCTCTGGCAGTCAAAGTTGAGTGTATTAGATGAACTTTCAGCTACAGAGGTATCCAAGGATTCGAGTTTATTTTCACTTTCTTCTACATTGTCAGTTTTTCTACCCTAATTTTTGCATTTATATTATCAGCAACCCATTGCTGACAACATGACATTCCCCAACCTAATCCCCCAACCTAATCCTCCTCGATACTGGCAGACTTCTTGAAGTTGGTGG
Source organism: Collybiopsis luxurians FD-317 M1 (assembly GCA_000827265.1). NCBI lineage: Eukaryota > Fungi > Basidiomycota > Agaricomycetes > Agaricales > Omphalotaceae > Collybiopsis > Collybiopsis luxurians. Next base: position 194,048 of record KN834826.1, read on the forward strand.
TATCCACACCAGGCAGAGGCCACTTGTAAGAAAATGCACAAACTTCAATGCAGAGCTGTTTCACCTGAGCAAAGCCCTGTTTACCCTTCCCTGCATGGTAGCAAGGCAGACAAAGTCCTTGAGCATCTTGGCTCCAGTTTCTTTCTGCAAAACAAGAGAGAGCTGGATGGCACAACAGAAGAACTCGGCGACAACATTGATGTCAGTTTTGGTCATGTTACTGGGGGTAAGGGCAGAGGTATCAATATGGATACCACCAGGGACTGGTGCAGATGCATTGCCAGAAACAGCGTTCTCTGGGCAAAGAAATAAGAGAAAAACCTCATAAGATGGAGAAGCACATATTGTTGATTGTAATATTCATGAGATCACAGTGTTAGACCTGAGCTATTTTATGTATATAGATGGTGTGGTGATATAGTTAAGAGGATTTAATGATAGTTGAGTACTGATATACTAAGCATAGACATTCCCCAGATCTGGGGGAAGAGGAACTACCTATTCAGTATCAACAACTGTGGTCAAGATTGGTTACATGCAGAGCTAGACATGGGTAGTACGTAGGACCATAGTGATATGACTTTACACTAAGGGGAACTGGAATCAACATTGGGGAACATTGGGGACAGTTCTGAATGTAGTGTGTTGCATTATGACAATGCACAGTTCTTCTGTTAGCTATGCAGAAGACAAACTATGATTGGAGGATAAGGAAAAGTTACAGGAGACAAGAGCGAAAAGAGAATAGAGATGATAGTTCAGGTAATAACAGCGTAAAATCCCTTGGGGGAACTTTACTGACATATATATGTACAGGAAATACCCACAAAAAGATCTAGTAATAGCTATACAGGATTGTCATGGGGGGATCGTTTGTGTCAAATGTACATATAGTTAAGGAGGCATCTCATATGACTGGGGGAACTAAATACATTAAATGAAATGATTATCAATGAACAATACCTTGCACAGCAATCGGATTGGAAGCTTGACATGTGAGCAATGGGTGCCAATTGGCCAAATAAGTATATGTGGCTGTGCTGGGGAGAGAACACAAATGGGGGAAGGATGAGAAATGAAAGAAACAGGTTGGGGTATAACATTACCCCCCCTTAAAACCTTTGAGCCCTCAAAAAGGTCCAACTGTGTTGTTGGCACTGGGCGCATACTTCCCCTGTGATTTGCTTAGTCAGGGGGAAGAAGTTTCTTCCAGGTGTGACAGTGTTCTTACTCTGTTTATGTCACAGTAACCTTCAACCCTCCCTTCACCTATTACTTGATTACTATGTCTCCCTCAAAATCTTCCCGTCTCAACAAATGTAAGGCTCCCCCTTCCGATGAAAAATACAACAAGATCGAATCCTCAGGTGAGGACAAGATGGATGACAAATCCACCACTGAGGCACCCCAGCCCCATATAACTCAGTCTTCAGCTCCCACTTCCTTGTCAACATTGTTACCTTCTTCCAAGAAGCAGAGGAAATCAAAGGCAGGTGACAATGCGACAATATCTTCCTTGACCAAGAAAATGTGCTCAAAGTCCAAGCAAAATGAGCAGGAACTGGCTCACATGTTCAGGATGGATCAGCCTCACTGGCCCATGGATAAAGTTGTTTCTCCTGACTGGGGCAATCATAGGGCTTCACTTCAAATCATATTTTGCAATTCTTTTAGCTCCTCAAAAAGTCCAGAAGATATTGAAACAGGTGGGGATTTGGCATGGAACAAGCTTATCCATCATCACTTGGCTCCTTGTAGTGAGTGTGCAAGGGCCAAGCAAGCCTGCATTGTTTCCCACAATCAATCAAAATGCAATTGATGTTTGTCTTCATTGGGGAACCATCCCTGCTCTATCCATGATGCAGCACATCTCCATCAATTTATTTGTTGGTCAAATATGCCCCCAGTACAGGCAAAGGAGATGGTCAATCTTCATATTGGTCAGGCAGGTAAGCAAGTGAGGGTCATTGATTCTACAATGTACCAGTTGTACATAGATGCCTTGGCTGAGAACAAAACTAATGTGGACCGCTTGCAAGAATTGGGGTTGGATGGTTCTCCTACTGTTGCAGAGAATTGCAAGCTTGTTGATAGGGCTCTCACATTTCATCAACCCTCCTGCATGGGTGCCAACTCCTCAGACCCTATCCCTTCATCTTCCAGAGCAGTTCCCCTTTCTGGTACACCTCCACATCCTCCTACCAAATCTTCTACTATTCAGCTTAAGGTTCCTCCAAAAGCTCTTTTGTCCAAGCCCATTGCCCCTCAACCCATTGAGCATTTGAAGCTCTGACCTTCAATCCTTTCTGCAGGGAAGGATTTGCATTCCCATGGCGTTCCTGATTTATTCAGCCATGTTGAGGATCCAATGTTTGATTTCTTCCCTGCTGGTGTTTTTCCCATGGTCACTGGTTCAAGTGCTCCCCATTGTGCTGTTTGTTCACTCGGGGTTGGCTCGCTTCCTTCTGCACCCATTTTTGGTGTGCCTTCCTTCCCCCTTGGATTCTGCCCAAATCAGGAGACTTCTGAGGTGCATAAAGGCTCAAAGGTGTGTATTCCTTCCCTTCATTGGTCCTTGCTCTGAGCATCACTGATTCATTATTCATAGAAAATGTCCAATATGGCTGTCCAAACTGCTTCTCCCCCACTACCCCTCAGTTCCCCAACCCATTCCAAACCTGCAGTGACACTTCCAAGGGATCTTCCTAGCAATGTGGGGGCTGTTCAGTGCATGTATGCTGATCTTTTTGACAGCTTCCAACACATTCAGGGGGAGCATTGGGCAAGTGACACTGTTGTCAAAGACATGCATGTTCAATTTGAGATGCTTCATGCTGAAAACCAATGTGTGGTAGCTGCTTGTGTTCTTGCTGAATGGGATCGTGATGAGCTCCAGGTTCAGCTCCATTGTGCACTTTCCTCAAATGCAGAGCAAGCTGCCCTCATCAACTCCCAGGGGAAGGAGCTCTCCCACAAAAGGGGCAAAGTTGAGTCACTTCATTGAGAGTTAGAAGGTTTAGGGAGCCTTCATCCTGCTTTGAAGGCCTTCCAAGATCATTTCCAAGATTGGGTCAGTTTCTTTTATTATCTCCTCATTCCTAGAGTTAGCTCAGCCTGTTTCCTAGGATGCAGTGGAGGCTTTCAAGAATGAGCATCAACATCATGGTCTCCTGTGCAGGGATTATGACCAACTCAATTCTGAACTTCACAAACTCCAGGATTGTCTCCTTTGTCAGGAGACTGAAGTGGGCCATTGTGGTCAGCTCTTGGACAAGACTGCTCTCAAGTTGCATGGGGTTATCCAGGAACAGGATCAGTTTCAAACTTGTGTGAAGATGTTCGACACAACTGCCAAGGTTTTGCAGGATTCTCGCAGTGCCTCTCACCAGCATTCCCAACTTTTGAACCAGCTTCTGGACCTGCAGAGCAAGTATGATATTGTTAAGAATGAACTCTGTATTGTCTCTGATCTTGTGTGCAATTTGAGTTGCCTGGATATTCCAGAGTTCCTGTCTTCTTTGGCCTTGTATTTGTCCAATGACTTGTATACAGCTCTCAACTGGATGCATGAGATCCCTGATAGTGATAATGACAACATTGCTGCCCTTTGTTCCTTTATTGACAACCTGGTTCAGAAGTTCCAGGAATTGTTTCTCCAGTCTAGCCACGTAACATTTGAAATTATGCACTCCATGCAGCGAGGATGCAAGGGGGCCTGGGGTGTGGCTTATTGCTATTAATCTGAGTTATCCATTGAGCCTCCTTCCTTGTTGCAAAGTCTTCCCTTTGATTCCCTTCACCGAGCTCACCCTTCCCAAACTCATCCGTCATCTCCCTTTCCACCCTCCTTTACCCAAGCTCAAAGAGAATGGCCACATGTTACACTGTATTCCCTTCTCCCTGTCACTGAAACTGCTAATATCCCTTCTTTCCTTGTTAACTTGCATCATTCTGTGAGTCTGGCAGAGCAACAGGTTTGCCATTTGTTCCCTGAGCTCGCTTTGCCCCAAATTTTCAACCCAGACTCTTCCTTGGGAATGTTTTTCTGGGATAGCTACTATCCCACTTCCATTGGGCTTTGTTGAAGTGTCCCCAGAGTCTCCTTCTGTTTGTTCTTCATCCCCCAATACTCAATACTTACTCAGTCAGGAGTGGCAGGATTTCATTGGACCTCAGACTCGAGATGTATTCCTTATTTTAAATGATCCAGGTGCTGAATCTATTTATGAGGTGAGGGAACCTGAATTGGATGATATAGACATTGAGGGCACAGAAGGGAACACATTAATTGGTGCAGGGGAAGCAATGGAGGGTGTCGAGGGTCCTGCCGCAATAGTTGGTTCAGTAGCTGGTGGAGGTGTGATGGATGTTATTTCAGAACAGCAGGATGTTTGTGCACCAGATGGCCAAATTATCCAGAATCCCCTTTTTCTTCCATTGCCATCTGGAGAGGTGTTTCCTGAGACTCCTCTTATTACTCCTCAGCAAGCATCCGCCTTTTTGCCTGGTAGGAATGATGGGAATGAAGTGCACTTGGGATGTGAAGAGGTGTCATAGTTGGTGTTTGTTCCCCCATTCTTCCTTATACCTTTTCTTGCAGGACATGAGGACCGAGTACTTGTACAACTCCATCTTTGATGCTTCTTCCACTAATCCTTCCCTTTGTCCTTCGCCAGAGCTCTTTGGTGAGTTTTTGTCTGATGGTGAGGATATATACTGGCTTGTTGCTACCAACCCAGTTACCTATGAATTGGTGTTGCAAGAAGAAATGCAGAGTCCCCTCTTGGTATGCAAATAATATGACTCAGACATTAATTGCGTGGATTACAATTGGGGTTTTTAGACATTTTTGCTGGATGTTTGTAGCTGCTTGTTTCTTGATCCTTACTATATCTCTTTGCTGGGTTGTACAGTTGCTTTGTCTGATGCCTTTTTGCTGGTTACCTATTTATACCTTTGAGTATTAAAATGACTCATAGCAGAATTTCTTGCATATAAGTAAACAACTTCAAAGGTTTCATGTGAATATACTAAAAGGGTATAGCCATTGCCTTTTTTGGACCTGTTTTTTATTAGGCATTGGTTCAGAGTCTCATTGTGAATGACCATATTCAAGACTTTCTTGAAGTGAAATTGTATCATTAGTAGTACATCATGTTTTAAGAGAATTTAAAAGAAAGAAAAATAGAAATAAAATGAAAACAGCCAAGAAGAGAAACAAGAGCTGGGGTTTTTGCATTTGTGATGACTTTACCCCCCCTTCAAGCTTGAGTTTCTCCCTCAGCTATATCCCTGTTCCTCATTTGGGATCTCCTCATCCTTCCTTTCCTCGATGCTGAACTCCAGCATTAGGGATAGATATTGAAAGTCAGGGATGGTACCCCTTGTTTGCAAAGAATGGCAATACTCCTGTAATTGTGTGAGGGAGTTGTTGTATACAAATTCAGCTAGGGGAAGTAATGTATCCCAGTTGTCTTGATTGTATGAGCAGTATATCTGTAAGTAGTTCTCCAATGACTGGTTGGTGTGTTCTGTTTGCCCATCAGTCTGTGGGTGATACACTGTCAAAAGTTTTGCTTCTATCCCCAATGCTTTGCATAACTCTCTCCAAAACTCTGATACAAACAGGCTTCCCCTGTCAGAGACTATGTTACTAGGTAGTCCATGTTTTGCAAATTGGGGAGCATCATCTGTTGTATGGCAGGGAATGTAAATTCCTTGCTTCATTAGACAATCTATGACTACCAAAATGGCATCAAATTTCTGCTCCCCTGCTTCTGGAAGTTGGACTATATGGTCCATTGAAATAGAGCTCCATGGACATTCCCCTATTGGTAATGGTTTCAGGTTTCTGAAGGGCTTTTGTTGTCAGGCCTTCACTTATATACAGGGGTGGCAACTTTGTATGTAGAGGTGTATGTCCCTTGAGCTGTTTTGCCAGTAGAAGACTTGGTTGATGAGTTGCCAAGTTTTCTTTTCTCCTGGGTGCCCCTGTAGCAGATGATCGTGATAAACAGCCATGATATCTGCCCATAGGGAACCATGATCTGGCATGTAAAGCCTTCCCCTACACTTTAGTAAACCATTTTTGACTTTGAAGTTACCTTCCCCTTCCCCATTCTTAATTTTGTTCAGTACATCTTTTATATATTTGTCCTGAGGGGCATCCCATACTCATGAGATCAGCAGATCTTTCTTCATTAGGAGTGTAGCACTCAATTGTTCAGGGGGAATGAGTATGTGTTCCTGCCCTGCTTTTGCAGAGTTCCCCTCAGCACCCCTTTTGGGATAGACGTCTGCCCTTCATGTCAGAGCATCCAGCTTTGCTCCCAAAGTTCCTGGACAATAGTTGATTCTAAAACAGTACCCTGAGAGCACTTCAGACCACCTTGCTTGCTGGGCTGAAAGCTGTTTCATGGTTGTGAAGTACTGTAAGTTGTTATGGTTGGAGTACACTTGTATGGGGAATCATGATCCTTCACAGTATGCCCTCCAAACTTTGAAACATTCAACTATTGCCAAAAGTTCTTTGTTGTATATATTATACTTCATTTTGGCCAGTATCATTGTGCAGGCATGGAATGTGATGGAATGAAGTTCCCCTGAAGTTGGTTCTAGTTGGGATAGTATCCCTGCAATCACCCAATCTGATGCGTCGCATTCCAAGATGATGGGTAGGTCTGGGCTGAAGTGTCCCAATACCAGGGTGTGCACAAAGGCTTGCTTCAAGAGGTCAAATGTGTCCTGACATGCCTTCCCCCAGTTCCATTGGACATTTTTTCATAATAAACCTGTCAATGCCTTAGTAATGCCTGAATAGTTATCAATGAAATGTCTATAGAAGTTAGCAAATCCCAGGAAAGACTGTAGTTCTTTTACAGCACAAGGGGTCGGCCAATCCAGATTACCTTTACCTTCTTGGGATCCATTGAGACTCCCATGGGGCTTATTATTACCCCTAGATACTCCACTGTGTCTGTATGGAAGCTGCACTTTTCTGGTTTCACATGTAATTGGTTGGTGCATAGGCATTCCAGTACTTTACAAATGTGTTCCTGATGTGACTCTTCATCCATGGAATAAATCAGAATGTTGTCTAGATATATGACTACACAAACATCTACCATATCATGAAATATGTTGTTCATGAAAAACTGAAAGGCAGAGGATGCATTTGTTAGCCCAAAGGGCTCTTTGGTGTTCTTATTCTTGATGCTGTCTTTCTTGTTCACTTACAAAATGTTTTGCAGGTTCCCCAGACATCTCAGTGATGGAGAGAATGCTGTTATTTTGTTAGGACCTTTTACTACCTTTGTTGTTAGAGGCTTGTAGTAGGTTCAAAGAATAGAAAGTAATTTATTATACCACAGCCGAGACAGAATATGCGATGGGGAGTCACTACATACAACAGGTGAATGAGTCCTGTACAGTTTGGGTATTGGATGTGGAGGAATGATCCTCGAGTGTTGAATAACAAATCTAGTAGCTCAGTGCAACTAGAAATTGTATATTGAAGGAACTCATTAAGACGGTATTAACAAGGGTTGACTCAGGAGGTTCATGACTCGGTGTCCGTTTACCCTACGAGATGGAATATTCAAAAGGCTACAGCAGTCAAATAGTCTTGTTGATTGGTTCAACAAGTGAGAGGTAGATATGCCAGTGACTCAGTATCAATGGGGTTTGCTTGACTCAGTGTTAAACAGAATAATATTAGAAGCTAGTGAACAAGAGAATAGAAACAACACAGGTCAAGATAGTTCAGGTAATAACAGCATTATCATGAGAGATGTAGGTACAAGGCTTTTATACTCTGCAGGAAGACATGTGGTTTTGTGAATAGGAATTTAGAATGAGCAACTGGTTAGTTTGCCTTGAGAAATGCATGTCGGATTTGGAGAGTTCTGGATTGAATGGTAGAACTATTATTGAGTCGTGTGGTGAGTGTACTGGTTGGAAAGAGCAGAAAAAATAGTGTAGGGCATAACAAAAAGCTGGCAAAAGCTTTTTAAACCATTGGACTCAAGTCACAGGATTGTTGGAGTCTTCACTTGAGTCATAATAAGTCAAGGAAGCAACTCAGGACAGTATTGATATCCCATGTCTGGAGATGTCCTTTATCCCACTGAAGAGCTATGTCATGTAGGAGATGTGACTGCTGTTCCATTATGAGTCCTTATTACTTACATTTTTAAGCCTCTTGTGTCATACACTACTGTCATTTCAGGCCAAAAGTGAAACATTTTAAGACCTACAGACTTGAACCTGGAATGATAAAGAGATACACTAAATCAAGCATCCTGAGGAAGCAGAGAACAATGGAAGGTAGGGTACTTTTCTGAATGTACCATGAAATTTCTGACTCTAGCTTCCTGTGAACAGAACAAAGAAGATCCAGTGTCGCTGGTAAGCTGATATACATTTAGCTGTCTTGTTCATGCATTCATCATTACCTTAGAAGTACTGACTCCGCTGGCTCTGCAGTATCCATACCACCTGTAAGGCCCCACTACAGCTTTATATATAAGCAAAATAAGTTTCACATTCCACTTATATATAAGGCATTAAGGGGGGTCTCTCACTGATGATTAAATATGAAAAAAAAAATTCAACAAACACACAGTCAAGTTATTTTTGAGGTGTCTGAGGTAGTAGGGGTATATAATCATGTGATCTCACTCCAAAGTCCCAATGAATTCATATTATACAGCCTTCTATAATGGCTATATTAGGAAGTCAGAAAAAGATAAAATATTACCTTATTTAGCTTATAGCAACTGGGGTTGGCATTTATTTATACATGTTCATATGAGAAAAATGATCACCTGAAGAAGGTCTTGGCATTCATGTAATGTTCTCATTTTTTCCCACAGAACTTGTAATGCATTTTCCCACACAGGGAGTGATTTTCATGAGGGTACCAAAATGATTGCCTCACCTCCCTCTACATTTTTTTGAAAAAACCCCCTGGAGTGTGGGAAAATAATTTCCTAATATGGTAAGTCCCTCAATCCCTAAGTGTTACTTGGAGTCAATGTAGATAGAACATACACTGTATAGACAAGGTCTACACACTTTTGTCTCAAGGGGCCATCCTTACTTTTGTCAGGCACTGGACAAGTCTGCAAAGATTTGGACTTTGATGGTATAGGGCAGGCATCACCTTCTCTTTGGTTGTGAGTTTGATAAGGGGGCCCTTGACCTTATTCTGCACCTGAGGCTCCTCCTATTCATCGCTAACCTCCTTTTGAGAAGAGATTCTGGGGCAAGGAGAGTTGTAGTTGTCATCTTTGGATACATCCTGAGCCATATCAATTCCTTAATCTTGATTTCAATTTTGACCTTAATTTCACTTTCACCTGGGGACTAGCAGAACAAGTATAGGCCTCCTTACTGCTCTTGTCCCCCTCCTTATCCTTAGAGTCTGACAAACTGACAATGGTTTTAAGATTCACCACCCACTTTTGAAATTTCTTCAACTGGTGCAAGAGACAGATAGGAAGGCCATTTTCATTGTCTCATCCCTCTGGCTCCTGCAGCACAATGGGAATATCACCCATTTGCAGCACTGGGAGTGCCTTCTGTTCTGACATTGCAGGGAATTTCAGCTTGATATTAACATATGATTAATGGAACTCACCATCTGTCCATGAAATAAAACAGACAAGCTTATCCTCATCACAAGGAATGCTGGTCACAGATAGCTTATCCTCTTCACCCAAGCCATCTGCCTGTTTTGTGAGATCCTTCAATTGTGATCTCCAATAGTTGATGCAGTCTTTCACAATGCACTTGAGAATATTAAAAGGAAGTTTGGTTATTTCCAAGAGCCCATTTGACTCACCAGGGAACCCAGGAATTCGAGTGCCTTTCAGCCAATTAACAAGGGTTACTTGATGCCTGTAGCATAAATCAGCGAAGTTTTCATCCCATTGCATCTGCTTGATATTATCATTGGGACATAAATTGCCTGTGAGCCACATATGAGATTTTTGTTAAGAATTATAAACCACAATTGAACTTACAAAGTAGAATTATAAAGATGTCCTTTGCTGCACTGCATATTCACAGCCTGCTTTCCAGGTACAAGTCAACCAGGCATTGCTTCTCAGGTGGAAGCACACCCTCCTGACCCAGGCACATGTGTTGAATACAGATCATAGACCCATAATCCATGCACTGTAGCCTCATTGCAGTGGCATTTGAGCTTTTCATTCCCTCAAACAACAGATCTGCTCCCCATTGGATGGCTTTTCCACTCATGGGATCCACAGCCCATCCAAACACAGAGAGTTGATACATCTCGTAGGTCATCTGTGCCTATAAAGATGAGTGAATACATTTGCAAATAAGCACACAAATGGAACATGTACTCTCAAAGTAAATCCCTTAGCAAACTTCAAGAGTTTTGCTTCTGAAAGTCCTTCTACTTGAACAGCAGTGACATGCATGGCCACCTTTGTGTCATAATACTCCCACAAATTGGCAAGTACTTTATTTTTCTCCTTTTCTGGCTGGTCAAGAGTCCTCTAGTACACATCTCATAAAATGGCAGCAGCAGATTGTCCTTCATCTTTCTGCATATTTAGCCCATTCTCCACTGTGGCATAGTGTTGGAAGATATTCTACATTTTATGGCTACAAGGATTCTTCACTGTCAGTCCCATTGTGTTCCTTAATGCCACTTCAGAATGGCCCACTTTCTGAGCAATGTCTCCAATTGTTTGATTGAATGATTCAGCTGCATGCCATGCTTTCTGAAGCATTTCAGTATGAAACTTGCCTCAATGTTGGTCAGCATTTTCTGGGTTATATCCTTCAGAATTGCTGGAATCTTCTCCCATCCCAGGCAAATGTGGATACTCCAGTTGACTTTGACTTGACTCCCTACTTTTGTGTGAAGATTCCTTTGAAGTATTGTTGGAGTGAGGATGGTGCATACCAGGAGTGTCATGACATGGCTGTCAGGAGGGGGAAGAGGCACACTGAGTAGATCTGCATGAGCATTTCTCTTTGAACTCTCTGTCATTGTGATTGTCTTTGCCCTCCTCCTGGACAGGAGAAAGACATCTGCCCTTTTCCTTCATTCAGTCTCTGTGATGAGGAGCAGGAAGAGGAGGAGGAAACCCCTCATCCTGATCCTGTTCAACTGGAAGGCATCATTTGACTTCCTTCATGCAGCTTTTAGGTAGTGGAGACAGAGGAAGTTCAGCCTCCTCACCATGTTGAACCACAGGAAATTCCCCTTCCTGCTCCTCCCTTTGCTGCACTGGAGGAAGGCATCCTCTGTTCTTCTTCTTGGGAGGTGGAGGGAGTCCCTCCTCCTCCTCCTTGTCTTCCTCCTGATCACCTTCATATTCAATATTATCCTCCCTTTCCCTCATGCTTCACTTGCTGACAGTGGACCCTTTTTGACAGAGCTGAACAGACAGCCCAGTTGGCATTGGAGAAGACAGTGGGAGTGGACTTGAAGCCAGCAGCATGGTGGAGAATGGATGCAATGTTGAAGGTCCTGATGTGGGTGGAATCCCACATAAGGTTTGAGAGATGAGGGGCTATCTGGGGATGGTAGAAGAGCAATAATAGCCTTGTATTTTTGGATCACCATTTTGAGCATGCATTGACAAAGGAGTTCTCTTTCTTTGAAGGCATCTAAGCTGTGTGAGAGTTGAACTGGGGGAAGCCAGTAAACTGTGTTGATACAGTCAGTGACTGCATTCATCAGTGTGCAATTCTGTTGCCACACTTGATATGCTGAATCTATCATAGAAGTATAGAGGCTGACATTGAATTTGAGACTTGGATGATAAGAGTTGTGTCCAACTGTGGGGGTGTGTAGATCAGGATTAGGATTGACAAAGATATGGCTGGCAGAGTGGACAGGATCCTGAAATGTAGAGGCAGTTGGAAATGTCATTGGCGCAGAGTGCAAACAGGATGCACAGGAAGCAGAGTCTTCTAGAACTTGCACAGGTGTGCCAAAATTTGGGCGGAAAGTCTTGTGACCAGTCATATGTGGTGGAGATCTTGATTGAAAACCTAAATGACAACATTATCACTTAGAGCTTATTTGACTCAGTTAAGACATACCTGTATTCCTTGTGTTGAGATTGACAGAATTGCCATTCAGAGTTGTAGAATCCAGTGAGAGTTCCAGTTCAACTTAAGGTATCAAAACATGGTCCACAAACAGACTTTTCTTTAAATGTCATCTAGTGGCTTGAGTAAATGGTGGCTTGGCTGCCATAGCCTGCTTTTTGAGTGGCACAAGGCTACCAGAATGGGCTCATCATAGCTGAGCTCTGGTACAAGCCCCTGCAATCTCTATTTGTTTACTTGCAGCATGGGTGGTACATTTGGTGGAGTTGCTCATTGTGAAATGGATTTGGATGCGAAGCAAATGATATTAACTGAAAAGAAGAGAACTTTATGAAGTGTGCACTGTAACCAATGAGTGGGAAAAACAAACAATAGCATTTTTTGATTTTCCTTTATTTGTTTAACAAGTGCTGGCCTTCCCGCAATGTCCGCATAGTAGTTTAACATCATCTCAGATGAGGAGCCTTCCTCTCTTACAAATGATTCTAAATCTGCTGGAACTTCTTAAACATTCTGCTGAGGGAAAGACAAAACAATCTATATCATTGCATACCATTAGTGACAGTAGAACAAACAGGTCTACATGAAAAATCAGAGTACACAGCATGTAGGATAGCAAGTACAGCATAAGAAATATCTAAAATGAAGTCTGCAAGTCTGTAAGGGAGAGCAACCATGTACAACATAGACTTCAGATAAGTGAAACACTATCCCAATCGACAGGCCCAGGTTGCAGGGGAGGAGGGGGAGTTTGATGTCTGCCTAACTGGGCCCTCTCAATTTGTTTAGCTAGTCCACTGACACTTGCAACCACTTCTGCCTTCTTCTGTTTCACATTCTGAATATTTCCCTCACCTTCTGGTTCATCCAGTGGCAACATCCAGCCACCATGCTTCATCCTGATTTTATACATATTCTTGTTACCAGCAGCATTTAAAGTTGCAGAAAGATGAACAAGCAGGAGGAACAAGTAGTGAATTACTTCCTTGTCATAGCCTATTTGTAAGATACATGCCATTGCTAGCAATCAAATTTCCAGCGTCATTGTGGACTACATCACTGATTCTACATACAAGCCTGCCAACATGACAATGCAGACTGACCTTGTCAGCATCAGCAATGAGATAGAGACCCCTCACATTGTAGCCCTTCTGGCTGACTGCATTGGTATGCACCCCACTTGGAGGAATATTGCAAATGTCTTCTGCACAGATTTCAATCTATCTGCTTCTTCTCTTGTCTTTTTTATTTAGAGACATGCAAACTTGAAGTCTACCATCAGATAAGACAAGATAGACAAGCTGATCCAGTGGGCTAGCATGTGGGCCATGGTGAACTATAACATTAAATTCCAGACCATGCAAAGACAGACATCATACAGGACTAAGAATCCACTTGTCAGGCAGTGGTGGATCCAAAAGAAGCAGACCCCTGAGTTGCATCTTGTACTCCTTAGCATCAGCCTCTATCACCTTGTCAAAAAGCAAATTAGCATGTTGCCAAATGTTGTGTGTGAGAATGGCAGTGGATTGAACACTTGTATATGTAGGGGTATAATCTGAGCAGAAACAGTAATAGTTGTCTAGTTCAGAGAATTTCAAGTCATGTAGAAACTGCAGAGATCTTATTAGAAACATCAGTCATATGAGAAGATAAATGCAAGAGGACAAATGGACTTACTCAGCATTTTGAACCAAGTCATAGTCCAGCCATTCATCTCCAGCTGTCACAACATCATAGCAAATATACACAGCCAAACTACTGATGCAGCTGTCATCCCATTGAACATCAAGAACTACACCCTGGTAGCCTTTCCTCATAGGGTGTTTCAACACACTAACATGCATACCCATCCATGGAGCCTAGTAGTGTGTGCATAAATCTGGTGGTAATTCAGTCAGGGACAAGTTTTGGGAAGGAGTCAGCAGCATCATTGAAGCTAGGGAAGATGAAATGTTGCCAATGGCAGTGGAGGGTGGAGCATTGTACACAGAGTTCAGAGCAAAGCTCTGAACAGGCTTGATTGGCACAGCAGTGAAAAGTCTGTTATGCAGGGAATGGGTGACAAAGTCCTCATTGCACTGTTGTTTTAGCCACTGGATGGTCACATCATTCAAAAGTATGGATGTGGAACAGTTTGAGGGATCAGTTGCTAGTACCAAACTGAGGCCACTGATACTTGGTATACAGACAATGCTCATGTTGCTGAAGTTTTTCTGCAGTAGAATGGTGGGAAGGGAAAAAACTTCGAGACCAAAAGTGACCCTGCAAGATGTGGATTCAACAGCCTTGATGAGGCCAACAGAGCTGTGGTAGGATTGTGGTAAAAGTGGGCCTGTATACTCATGTCCAAATGGTTCAAAGATGTGAACCTCCTTGCCTATTGAAAAGTACCATGTAGATGGAATGGGCATATGGAGCCATGATCCTCATATGGCAGGATGTTGGGATCATGCAAAGTATTCAAAGATGCTGGGATCTACAGTTGAGGGAGCAGCAGATATACACCAAGCCTTTTGTTCTGAGGCCATAAGGCCTCCACAGAATAGCATGTCATCATATAAAAACCCCTGAAGATGACCACACAGATAGGGCTTTGAGCACATATTATTATAGCAGTTGAGCATTTCAACTTTGAAGTTCATCTCCTGGGCAAGACCAATGGCCTCATTGAAAAAGAATGGCAGAGGAGGGGGATGTAGATTATCACTGGCTGTGTATTGAACTGCATCAGCTTGGCTTCTCACAAGGTGGGATAACAGAAGGAGGGGGATATGGGTCAAATGATAGTCTAGCCACAGATCTGGCATGACCACCAGAGCAATATCCTGGTTCTTATAACCACCTTTGATGCATACCCAGTCCCCAGGGCAGAATTTTTGTTAAGTGCTTAGCTTGGGATTGCATTCCAGACTAACACCAGTGACAGCATAATGGATGGGCATCTCTAGCTGCATTGAGTGTTGCAGGGCAGGGACTTTGGAGAATACCTGGACTTGTAATCTCAGAGAAAAAGGATTGTCCTCATTGGTGGATACAACTGCTCTCTCCTTCCCCTTTAGCAATGCAGTTATGGAGGAAGTGGAGACTGTGACAAGAGGATAGTGTGGAAAATAGAAACCATTGATACTATGGAGGTACATAGCCAGTTGTGTGTTTGATTTGAACATATTCCTGGCCATGATATATAACCACCCTTGACAATGAGATGGAAAAGCCATGAGGATCAAACAGTTGGGCACTGTTGTAGCATGAGGGTTGTGTAGGTTAGGGTTGTTTTTGAGAATGTTGTTACAGATGGTTTTGATAATTTGTTTCTCAAAACCTTTCTATATCTGTCATTCAGTTTGATTTTCATATAATACCAATACAAGTACTCACATGGCATTGTACATGAAAAATGGTGAAGTTCTATAGAAATGTAGGACCTGGATGTTTGTATTGAATCTGTTGAAGCTGCTCATAGAAAGCAGCCAGAGTGGGATCCAAGTCAGTTTCCAGTTCCGCTTCAAAGAAATAGCCTTCCTCCTCCTAATCCTCTTCCTCCTCTTTCTCTTCCTCCTCCTCTTCCTTCTCTTTCGCTTCCTCCTCCTCCTCCTCCTCTTCCTTCTCCTCCCCCTCCTGTTCTTCTTCATCTTCCTGCTCTGCAACAGCTTTTCCAAGGACCTTGGGAAATTCAAAAGGGATTTCTGGGGTAGGGGATAGACCAGATTTGGACAGATGGTTATATCCTCAATCACAGTTTCACCTGGTGTAGGAGGCAGGGGAGTAGGAGACACAATTTTGTGGTATCCAGGTCCATGTGAATGAATATACTCTGCCTCAATGTCATCAAAGAGAGAGGGGATCCAAAAGCCATTGGCATCTTTCATCATACAAGAGGAGCCTGTGGACCCAGAGAGTGAAAGGTTGGCAGAGGTGTCCTGACAGAGCTCCTTCACTAAGTGTTCATCATATGCATTATCCTCCTTCTCCTCCCATGCTAGTCTGTCAGGAAGTCTGTACTCTTCCTCATCATCATCTCCTTTGGTCTCTCCTAAAATGAATGGATTGGAATTTTTGCTACTACATTTGAGTGCCCTCCTGTGCAAAGTTTTCTGTATAATGAGAAATGGAACTGAGATCAGAAAATGTGTGTCAGATAAGGAATGTGTCCTGCCTTTTCAAACTCATCTTGCTTGGGATTAGATGTTGAGGGGGCAGGAGATGACATCCAACAGAATCTGAAAGGAAGGCAGGTCAGCACAGTGTCTAGATGGAAAATATCCAGAGGGGGAGCATGCTGGAATTGACCAACATGGTCTCTCGCTGTATTTTTTCTCTTTTAGCTCATTCTCAGGCTCACTTTACATCCTTCAGATGTTCTCAGCATTGTCAAGGTATATTTCTTCATCATATCTAATGACTCCCACCCTCTATCCATTGCACTGCCCGACTTATGTACTACAGTAATGCAAAGTCCAAAGTAAGGCAGGCTGGTCCCCCATGGGAAAAACTCCTTCCTTCACTCTTGCAAGACCATCATTGCTGTACCTGCTGTTGTTGCTGTTATTGCTATTGACAGCAGCAGCACTGCTCCTCACTGTTGCTGTTGTTCTTGCCATCATTTCCAGTCACAGAGGGGACCCTCTCTCTCCACATCATCATAGCACAGGTCTGGCATTGAACATCAGAAATTGAAGTAACCCCTCCCCTAGTCACTGGAACTGCCATGATCCCCTCCATGTACCTATTCTTTGTTCACACAGCCTGAATCAAATTCTTCCACCTGTTTATTGGGCTCCAATATATAAATCTTGGACATTATGCCTATTGTACATTCTTGTTTTGCCATTGGGGTCACCCTTCACATTGGCTGCAACACTACAAAGCAGAACAATGCCAATTTTGCAATACACAGAAGGTCCTGCAGCCTGTCTCTTATTCCTCGCTATCATTCATGTCTTCTGCCCAACTCAAGAGTCTTATGAAGGTGAGTAGGATGTGGCTGCTTTTCTGCCCTATCCTTTACTCATTGGAGCCATGCAGCTCATACTCAATCCATTCCAGCAATGGATGCTCATTGGGTAAGCAATGTAATTTCACATTGGTTTTTTGCATTGTTTTTCATTGTATATATAAACTCCTTTCAAAAGTACCTGGATTCTGTTCTTTCACTACCCAAAGCACTTCCCAATGCTATGCCTTCTGCTCTCAAGATGCTCAAATCAAACTCAGCACTATACTTGGCCAAGTCTTGTGCAGTGCACATTCTGAATGTTCAAACAAAATTCATATGTTGCCTGGTTCTCTCATCTAGTTGTAGTTTTGCTAATGTATGTCAATATCAATGTCATGCAGTAGTTGAATACATCAAGTTCACATTCAAAAACACCAATAAATTGCACATCTGCTCCCTCTGCTCTCTATACAAGCTCCCTGAGCACCAGGTCATTTTCAAATGGATGGTCACAATCACACACAGTTACTGTCCTATGCTCATCAAGTCATTCCACTAGCATGTTCACACAATGGTTGAGTCACCTGAGTGTGCTTTGAATGCTGGGCTGCAAATCTTGAACATTTCACTCACACTTTCAATGGTGTTCTGAATATTCCATTGTCTCTAAAAACCTGCACCCAATGGCTTCAGGTATATGAACCTGAAGGCTGTAATCTTATGGTTCAGCACCTCCTTGGCATCCTCTGTGAAATATTCAAGTCCATAACCATCAGAGACTTTGAATGGGCTCTTTTACAGCAAGCATACAAGGCTCACTTCCCTATGTATTGGTGGAAGCTCAGCATCATTGAGTGGGAGGTACATAATAGTGAGATCAAAGCCATTGACGAAAGGTGTTTGGATTATGACAAGAAAAGGGGTGATTGGTTCTTTGTCAATTCTGGTAAATTTTTAAAGGATATAGTCTAGCATTTTACTGTACCAAATCTGTTTGAAGTTTACTCCATTAAATAAGACTACACTAGGTATACTATTAGAATGTTCAATAGAAATACTTTGCTTTACCATGCTTTGGCTTTCCCAATTTAGGCAGGAACCCAATAATAATAATATACATGATCTGTTTTGGTACTGGAACAATTGCCCCTTTTCATCCAAGCATATGATGCTGAGCCATTTTCATTATGTGCCATAAGCTAGCCAATTGTCATATATGTGGTTCATGGTCCAAAATGACCTTTCCCAATGGGTGTCACTTTAATGCAAAAGCCTGGACTTCTGAGAATTCCAGGACAGGTTGGAGTTAGAGGCAATTGACCTGTTACTGAGGAAGATATTGCTTGAGTTGGAACCACTACCAGTGCACCCCTTGCTGCTTCTCTCAATCGCAAGAGCTATGTCTTTACACCAGAGATTGTGTCACCCAGCAAACATTGTTCAAACTGCCAGAAAACTTTGCAATAATGGATTGACAATGTTATACCATTGCTCTTGGATCCCTACCTTGAACTTCAAAGAAGGACCCAATCATTTTGACATGAGAGTAGGCTGACAGCTGAAGCTGAATTATGTTCTTGCTGTCCTACTCAAAGCTTGTCTGTATGGGTGGTTCAATTTCACAGTATGTCTACAGGCTCATAACTCTACCTCTCCTCACTAAACAGTCCCTGTTGTAGAACTGGAGAAGATAGAGTTCAAGGTATCAACTTGTGCTCCCACTGCTGTCCAACTGGTGCAGCGCAGGCTTTTTCCTTGTGTGCCAGGTTTTCCATCACTCGCTGTGGATATACAGGTATTGGATTTTGTCTGACAGCTCTTCCTTTGCATTGCACCTAACTACACTGCTTGGTGCACCATGGTGATTGACTTCTTGGGTGCACAAGGCTATTGTCTTCCCAATTATGATCCCCTATGAAGAAGATTCATAAAATGCACTGCAATCATGGTTTACTGCACTACATGATGTTGCCAACTCCAGGGTTCAGCTCCTC
Source organism: Collybiopsis luxurians FD-317 M1 (assembly GCA_000827265.1). Classification (NCBI taxonomy): domain Eukaryota; kingdom Fungi; phylum Basidiomycota; class Agaricomycetes; order Agaricales; family Omphalotaceae; genus Collybiopsis; species Collybiopsis luxurians. The sequence continues at coordinate 213,080 of KN834826.1, forward strand.
TTACATGATGTTCAAATAGGTCTTATTCCAGAAGCACATGGACAACCTATGCAGCGAACACCTGTATCTCATTGCTGAGAAAGCATACCATCACTGTTTCCCACAAACAAAGAAGTGGCTGCTGATCTGCCTGAATCTAGTAAATGTCAAAATGGACAATTGACTCAGTGTGTTTGATTTGTAGGTGAAGTTGAGGATGCTCCTCATTCATGCAAGTGGGGGCAGTCTTGTGATGATGGGGCAGACAGCTCTGAGGAAATGGAGTCAACAATGCCACTACACTGACCAAGCAAATATCTGCACTCAAGGTGTCTGCTTTGTTTTGGTGGATCTGAAATGTGAGCATTATGCCTAAGGATCAGGACTGGTTTAACTGGCTTAACTGATTCTCTATTTAGCAAGAGTGTCATTGTCTGTCTCGATGCCTGCTTTACTCAGAAACACAATGCACACAAATCTGGCTGCAATCCCCCCCGGACCCATCCTCAGTCATTTCTTATTCCCAAATTAGAAGTCATGGCTTGGAAGATGTACATTGACACTCTTGAAGAAGTAAGGAGTCTGTGCAACCCACCAAGTGAAAGAAGCCATTGAAAACCTCATTCACTTTGACCACCTGGAAGATGGAATGCAAGTACCAACATCTATCTTGGATGGGTGCTTGGCTAGCTTTACAGTGGCAGATGAGGCTCGAGTGAAAGGAAATACCCAGTTTTTTGATGTTACAGCCCAGATGGCAATTTTGTGTCATCATGACTGTCCACTTTGGGTTGTGAATATGAATACACCTGGTGAAGCTCAACATTACACCCTTGCTTTATTGGCAAAGCTATTCAAACACCCCCCACTGAGTGTAATTGTTCAAATTCTGTATGATATTGCATGCCAGCTGCATCAGAGTTGCATCAAGTGGGGCTTCCTTAAGCCTTACATGTCCCACACCACTTTCTCAATCTCAATATTTCACATGTTCAGTCATCAATGGCCTTGTCAAATAATTTATGATCTGTGCAAAACTATAGGTTATGGTTTATTGGATGGTGAAGGTGCTGAGAGACTCTGGCATTCTCTCAGTTGGTTAATTGCCTGTGGGTGAGTAGCAGGGGTACAGTGGTCCCATCCATGATTGTCTAGAGCTCATTGCTAATTTCTCTTTAGTTTCATGTCCATATGTACCATCTTGATAGTCAGCTTGAGTTTGCAAATGAAGAGGGACTGTTCAAGCTGGGAGGCTGCATCAGGAAAAATAGCTTGAGCTTGGGGTTAAATTATAACAAGCATAGGACACTTCAAGTACTTAGGTTACCTAGGTTTCCACAGTCCAACTCCTATATCCTAGGGTGCCCTAGGTTGTCCTAGGTTGGCTCAGGTTGGCTCAGGTTACCTGAGGTTACCCCAGGTTGCATAAAGGGTTAATAAGTAAAAATAATATATCTTTATATATTACTGTTTGTACTCTATTCTACTGCATATAGTGAGCTATTGTACTTGTAACAGTAGTAGTAGTAGTAGTAGTATTGAACTTGTACATATTTTATGTATAGTATATATGGTGTACATTTTCATCAGGTATTCTACTTTATAATGTATTACATTACACTAGTATTAACCTAATATACTCAAGTACAGTATTTCAGTACAGTAAAGAGCTTATACATGTACATATAGTGTGTATATAGTATGGTATAATTGTGATATACTTGTTTTGACCATATGAAAATTATTTTGATTGTAGACAGCTCACAGAGTTGCATCATGTGACTTATGTCAAATTTCAGTTTCTATGAGTTATTAACAACTAAGAAGGTGTCCTTGTCATGCATTTAGGATAGATTAAAGCATAGGTATATATATTCAATATAGTTTTGCCTTATTTGGTAATATTTACAGCATCACTCCTCAGGTATCCTTGGGATACCTGAGGTTTTCCCAGGATATTGGCATTTCTGAGGTTACCTGAGGTTCACCCAGGTTGCACAGGTCACCTAGGTCACCCAGGTCCCTCAGGTTGCTCCAGGTTGCCTCCTAGGTAACCTGAGGCTCAGACCATTTTTCCTGATGTGGCTGAGGCACAAACTTTTTGCATGCAATGCTAAATGGATGGAAGCAATGCAAGTTTTTGCAAGTTGCAGATTCGAAGAGCAAGTCCTCTACAATGAATGGGAGAAGCAAGTTCAGGTGCAGACAAAGCCACTTCCATGTATGTTTCTGTCTCTCACTTTGTAAATCTACTGAATTGTCTATTCCCTAGGACAACACAAGAATCAAGGCAAAATTGCTGTCAAAGAAGTTTTGTATCTATGGAAGAGCCATGATGCTCTTTACGACAAAGTCTTCTACTTGCACAACTTGATCAATAACCCCTCCACACCTGCATGGGATGTTGTGACTTATGAGCTTGAACTGCAATTGGCAAAAGAGAATTTGATGAAAATGGAAGTGCATGTAGCAAAGAAAGAGTGAGATTTGGGAGCATCCAGCAATGATGCTATTCACCACTTACTGAACAGTACCTATCTCAACAAGTGCATGAATGCATTGGTCCTACTGGTGCAGATTCAGGAATGCCTATGCAGTAGAAAATTCAAGCTCAATTGATTGGAATGATAATACTGAAAGCAACAAAGTGGTAAGTCCTTGCAAGCCTCCCTTTAAACATAAACCTAACTTTGGTCTTATCTTATTTTACCAGAACAATGTATCAATGAGCACATGCAAGACTCTGTGAGGCAACAAGAGCCAGTTATTGTCATCCTGGTGAACAAGTATAACACTTATTGTGAGGAATTGAAGTGCCTTATTGACCAGTGTAAAGCTCTACAATCTGCCATTGCACTGAAACCTATTGACCTCAATAACCTCTTCAATCTTGATGTCAATGACAATATTTGGTTAAACATAGGGCTTGGTTATGATGAAGATACTGCTCCCCCATTTTGGCTATCTAATGAACAAGTACAAAATGGTATTAGAGCATTGCTGGACTGGGATTGGTGCGCAGAAGAGCAGCAAGACCTCCTGGTAGAGAGAGATGCAATGCAGGAGTAGTTTAGTGAAGAATGGTGTGTAGTTAATGCAGAAATGAGGAGTGTAGGTATGATTTGTTCCTGGAGGCATTTCAAATTTAATGACAGGCTTTTTGAATTGCCAGATCCCAATCTCAAGTACCAGCTCAAATTACAAAAACAATGGTTATGCTGACTGTATGCAACTTGGGAACAGGCATTTGTGGGTGTTCCAGCCAGTGATAAGCTACCCGCATGGGGACCATTGGAGGAGGAGGTTTTTCAGGCATGTGGTGAGCTGGTGCTTGGTGGAGGTATAGATGCAGCAGATGAAGAAGGATTTGATGTTGAATTTGAGACTGAAGCTGATGGTTTGCTTACTGAACACTTGGATAGTTTGTGAGTTACACAGAACTATCAAGAGATGCAGAGTGAAGATTCTTTGTAACCATTACATTTGGTATCATGATGTAAATTTTATTTCTAGGCATTGATTTGTTATATCTCATTTGTGTGTAATAAGTGAAGCTCTTGGCAGCTGCTGAAGTTGGGAAGGATTTGTTGGGCAGCTGCCTGATCTGAAAATGGAAAACTGGGCAGCTGCCCAATTTGAAAGTGGTTTATGAGGCAGCTGCCTCAGTAAGCAATGATATGAGGGGCAGCTACTCACACATTGAGATATATGTGACATCAGTAACTGGTTCATTAAATATACATAAATTCATAATTGAATTATTATTTAAATTATTGGAAAGAAGCTGGCAGAATGCCCTAATTTGAACCTTCTTAGGGTAATATCATGTAAGGCAAATATTATTCTAAGTAGGCCACTTTGGGTGGCTGCCTGAAGTGTCATTACAGTATCAAAATACTTTCATCATGTCATTGAAAAGGTCAGTTTGCAAAAGTTCAACATATGCAGGACATTTTTCTTGCATGAGAGTGAGAGTAGTTATTACAGTGCATGTTATACCCCAAACTCATTTTCTTCACTCTACCCAACCCATCTACTTGCCATACATCTCAATGATATATGTATTATTCAGTCCCCAGCTGCTTGATTTCAATACATGTACCTTAAGGTAAATTTAGTGACTTACCCTCTCTGCTCTGTACCCACAATGCCTTGTGTCTTCCCACGTACATATAAATGCCTCATACTTTCATTTCTCATAATAATGCTGTTATTACCTGAACTATCTTGATCTGTGTTGTTTTGTCTATCTGGTTCACTATATTCTAATCTTATCCTGCTTAATGCTGAGTTGAGCAGACCCCACTGACACTGAGTCATTGGCCCACATTCTTGCTCACTTGTTGAACTGATCAACAAGACTGTTTAATTGCTGTAGCCTCTCAAGCATTCTGTCTTGTAAGGTAAATGGACACTGAGTCATGAATCTTTAGAGTCACCTCTCATTAATACTGTCTTAACAAACCCCTTTGAATTTCAAACCCTAGTTGCACTGAGCCACTAGCTTTGTCAGTCAATGCCCAAGGACAAATCCTCTTGAAGTAATACTCTAAATCATACAGAACTTGCTCACCTGTTGTGCATAGTGACTCTCCATTGTGTATTCTGTCTCAGCCGCAGATTAATAAAGTACTTTTCTATTCACTAAACCTACTACAAGCTTCTAACAACAAAAGGTAGTAAAGGTCCTAACAAAATAACAGCATTCCAACTGTCACTGAAATGTCTGGGGGATCTGCGAAACATTTCATTAGTGAACAAGAAAGGAGGTGCCAGGAGCAAGAATGCCAAAGACTTGTATGGGCTGTGAGGTTCCAGAGACACAAGGAACAATGTGGAGCTCCCACTTTGGATAATTGTTCAATTTCTTTGGCACCAGCAAGAGGTCCCACTAGTGTTAGGCTTAGGTCAGGTTTGGGACTCTGTTAGGACCTTTACTACCTTTGTTGTTAGAAGCTTGTAGCAGGTTCAGTGAGTAGAAAGTAATGTATTATACCACAGCTGAGACAGAGTACGCAATGGGGAGTCGCTACGTACGACAAGTGATCGAGTCCTGTATGGTTTGAGTATTTGATATAGAGGAATGATCCTCGAGTGTCAAATAACAATTCCAGTAGCTCGGTGTGACTAGAGATTGTATATCGAAAGGACTCGTTAAGATGGTATTAATGAGGGTTGACTCGGAAGGTTCATGACTCGGTGTCTGTTTACCCTATGAGACGGAATATTCGAGAGGCTATGGCAGTCGAATAGTCTTGTCGATCGGTTCGACAAGTGAGAAGTGGATATGCCAGTGACTCGGTGTCTATGGGGTTTGCTCGACTCGGTGTTAAGCAGAATAATATTATAGACTAGTGAACAAGAGAACAGAAACAACACAGATCAAGATAGTTCAGGTAATAACAGCATTATTGTGAGAGATGTAGGTACAAGGCTTTTATACTCTGCGGGAAGACATGTGGCCTTGTGAATAGAAGTTTGGAATGAGCAACTGGTTAGTTCGCCTTGCAAAACGCATGTTGGATTTGGAGAGCCGAGTTGATTGGTAAGACTATTATCGAGTCGTGTTGTGAGTGTACTGGTTGGAAAGAGCAGAAAAAATAGCGTAGGGCATAACATTACCCCCCCTAAGGTTCTTGAGCCCTCAAAAGGACGCGTCACTTTTGATGCGACACAGTGTCGTGACTGTTCACCGTCAGATTGAGTTTCGATATGCCGGATGCCAAATTTCAATCGAAAAACTCTAAGTCCGAAGCCCTTATAAAGCTGGCACTCTGGGTTTTTGAGTCAATTTCCTCTCTTTCTCTTACCACTATGTTGTCCTCTCAAATGTTTCCCAACCAACCTATTGCATCTTCAAGTAATTCAGGAGGGTCGAAGCCCCAACTGATCCTCAGGGTTCCGCAGCCTCTCCAATCAGCCTCTGTGGTTCCCTTCTCCAACACTCTTCCTTCAGCTCCCCCAGCGGCCAAGAAAATGCGGCATGTGGCCTTTGAATGCAGCACACGACTCCAGTATCCCTCCATCTCCATAACAGACAGAGTTCCCACTTCCCTTCCTACCGGCCTCCAGCCCATCTATGAAGATGCGTATCTGGCCAACTCAAGTCCCGAGGTTTTGGATAGGGTAGATGTTGAAGAGTGGAGGAATATTTTTGGGAGCTATCCATCTTGCGAATATTGCGAGTTGCATAATCTTCACTCCTCATGCTCCTTCGCCCAAACTCTTTATCATGCGGTACTTGCAAAGTGAACTATCCTTCTAGTAAGAAGTTTTGTTCCTTCAAGAGTATCTTTTGTCTCCTTCAATTCCACATCCTCGCTAAGCTCCCCCTCATTGTCGCTTATTGTATCGTGTCAAGTTGAGGGCTGTTTCCTATTCGGGGCAAAGAATGGAATGCCTTAACAGCGGGGTTGCAAAAAACCCCTTACTACTGCAGTCATCCAGAAGAGTTGGGTTTATTGTCAGACAGGCCGAGGACTTCAGAAGGAAAAAGGAAAGCTGGTGAGCTTGATGAGTCTAGGGTTATTATAATTACTCATTATCTTCTAGTCGTTTCTTCAAATGCATTTCAAAAGAGTCAGCTCCTTCGAGAGGGAAGGGTGCATCTAGGGGAGCCGAGTCGCAAACCAATTGTTCTGACTTTGTCTCGCAAGGGGAAGGAGGTCATTCGTGACACCACAGATGTTGACATGGAGATGGGAGCTCCAGAAGAGCTGGACACCATGACCTTGGACTATCCCGAAGAAGTTCCACCTCCCCCTGTTCCTGTTCCGACACCTCCCGCCCCCGTCTGGAAGGCCATTGACAACCGGTCCTATTGTGAGGTTTCTGGTTTGAAAACCTGGTTTTTTGAACCTCTCATTAAGCGAGACCCTTCCGACGACTCTTCCACTACTTGGGACAAAAGTGAGTTTCACTATTCTTCCATTCATGTCACTGTTCTAACTAATTCCTGTTTCAGTGATACGAACTGCGATTGAGTGCATCATTACATGGATTGCTGAATTATTGTCTGGTCCTGGTAAGAAGATATTAGAGCAAGATCTCTGGGCATTGGCAGATGGGATGGTTCAAGGCATTTTTAATGAACTCGAGGAGCAACTGGTGTGTAACTTCTTTATTTCCGGTTTTTCATTGCATCACTAATTGTTTTGATGTTCCCTTTATAGAATCATCCCTCTTCCGAACCTCCCACCCCATTTTTGAATAGCGGGTTAACCCAGTTCATTGAGTCCCTCTCGATGATCAACTTGTCTTCTGCCAATATCATTGATGCTCAGCAAGATGAGCTCCTCCGAGCATATCGGGAATATCAAGCCTTGTCGCAGAAGTCAGATTGTTTGGAGACTGAGAATCTCCGTCTGCAGGAACAAGTGATCTTGTGTGACTCACAGTTGAAGGATAAGGATGAAGAGCTGACTCGACTCAAATCCTTTGTTCGACATTTCACGGGTGATGTTCAGTCAATGGTAAGTTCCCTTCTTCTCTTTTGACTGTTTTAGTGTTTTGATAGGGTATCTTATAGGAGGTTCAACAACTAAGGGGAGCACTGGAAGCTTGGGATGGTGAGATAGAGGAGTTGAAGGAGAAGCTGGCTGCAAGTGAGGAGGCCCATCGAGTCGCAGCAGAAGAGTCAAAGTTGCGAGATGAAGAACTTGCCCAGCTTCGGCAGCTTTTCAAGTCGGTCCGAGGGCAGTTTGCTGCTGCCTCGCCTTCAAAACCTTCTTCTAGTAGTTCGTAGGACTTTTGGCTTGTAGACTTCTTGTATCTAGATAGATCCTTATTCTGAATTTTTTGTATTTCCCTTCCTAAATTAAATCTTTTTCTTTTTTGGGCCCCTCCTTTGTGTGAAATAAGAAGTTGCCCTGGGTTTGAAATAAGATATCTCCTGAGAATCGAAGTATTCAAAAATTTCCATGAGGCGTATGCATGTGGCTGCACGTTTTGTCCCTTATTAGGTTTGTATTGGGCATCCTTGTCTCAATAAAAGGATACTTTTTTGAGACTATTTTTCTATCCTCATTTCGAGATCCTCCCTTGTCATGGCTTCCCCTTCTCCCTTTGAATCTGCTTCATTCCTAGATTATCTCGCTGATGCTGCTGAGAGTATTTCTCAAGTCGTATCTGATCAGGACATCCTTGTGAACCAAGCTTGTTGTGAGTTTGGGCAACTGCAGAGGGTTGTCGAGGGTCAATCCGATGAGATCCACAAGTTGTGAGAACTCTTGAGTCGAACCACGCAGGAATTTGAAGATAAGATGCTCAAGTTGTCTGTATGTCTTTTCGACTTGTCGTAGGGTTTCCCTGGCTCACTGATCCTTCCTAGCGAGTTGCCCAGGAAGCCAGATATCTTCACGAAACTGCTGAAGTGACCATTAAGGAGCAGGATCGGGTTATTAAGGAGTTGCGAGACTCTCTCGTCGAGTCCCACAACCTCCAACTGGCTGCTGAAGCTTTGGCCGGGGGCGTGGAGTTGAATTATCTCGATTTCACAGTGTTTATGAGGAGCTTTGTCATCTCTTGAATATTGGAGATCTGCCCTTGGAACCAGTGACTACTAGCACCATTGCCCCTATGGACGTATGGGGTGGACCTTCCTCTGACTCCTTTCCTTTCAAGATGAAGAGTGACTCTACTCCCGATTCCCTATCCAATTTCATTCCTTCTCTCGATACCACTTCCCTTCCCAGTACTCTCATCGAGACTCGCAATACATCTCCTGTAGTGATCTTTTTGTCTGGTCACCCTAATGCCTACTTTGTTCACACCGGGGAGGATCCTTTGACCTATTCATTGGTTGAAAAGAATGAAGATGAATTGGCAGATCCCAGCCTCCATATGGCTCTGACCCTGCAGGATATACAGGAACAGATGGAGATCGAGCGTGTTGAGGATTTATATGCCCGGGAATTGGAGGAAGTATTTGGAATTCCTTTCAACATTTGAGCCGAACATGACAAATTAATCGAGTTGTCCTTTGATTAGTCCTTCCGTTCCAGCCTTCTGTACCTGTATATCCCAATCTATCCCCACTGTATGCTTTATTTCCCTGAAATAGAATTATGAATTTGTTATGATTTTTGATAATAATAGAGAGAAATGTGTCGAGAAATTGGAAATAAAAACTTGAAGTATTGCTTTTACCCCCCCTTTAAGGTTGAGGTTTCGATTTCAAGAGTCGTTTCTCCCAATTAAATGACAGCTTCAGCTGCTTGTCTCAACTCCCTTTCCTCCTCATCTTGCAGGGCTAGGCTTTCGAGTTCTTTGAGGAGCTCGAGAGGTAACTTTTGTTTCCTCGGATGTGCTTTCTCCCACTCGCAAATCAAATCAATACTTCCTACCATACCTTTCCAGGGAATCCAGGACTCCTCGTCATACCCTTTCCATTTGATCAAGTACTGGATTCCTCTGTCCATTTCTCCCATTGGATGACTGTCTTTTATTGACTCGACTTCATATTCCAGTTCCCCTTTAATGAAGATTGGTGGAGGTGGCGATACAACTCGCTGGAAAGGATCCGTGTGGTGGGGTTTTAGTCTATCGACATGGAATACATTGTGGATTCATTGTAGGTCCCCTGGTAACTTGAGTCGATACGCATGAGATCCTATTTTATCGAGTATCGTATAGGGTCCTGTCCACTTGTGATCCAATTTCTTGGTAGGTCTTCTTGTTTGGATGTTACCCATGTCCAGCCAGACTTGGTCGCCCTTTTTCCAACCAGGATTTCTGGCACGGTGGCAATTGAACTGATTCACTGCTGCCTCGTTTGCTTTGTATATTCGTTGTTTCAAATATTTGTGTATTTCTTTTAATTTGGTAGCATACTGGTTTGCTTCCAAGTTGTTCACCTTTGATAGGTTAATTGAAAGTTTCAGATGGTATCCTTTATTCACAAAGAAGGGTGTTAATCCTGTAGTTGAATGGGGAGTGTTGTTGTATACAAATTCTGCGATAGGTAATAAGGCATCCCAGTCGTCTTGGTCATAAGATGTATAGATTCTTAGGTATCCTTCAAGGCTTTGATTAGTTCTCTCTGTCTGCCCATCTGTTTGAGGGTGATATGCCATCGAGAGACAAGACTCGATACCAAGTATCTTACACAATTCCTTCCAAAACTGGGAGATGAACAAGCTTCCCCGATCCGAGACGATATCCACTGGTAGCCCATGTTTTGAGAATACATTTTCGAGGAATAGTCTTGTGAAATCCTTTGCAGTGTCTGTCATGTGACAGGGAATATAGATGGCTTGTTTCATGAGCCGATCTACTACTACTAGGATTGTGTCAAATTGTTCCTTTCCTGCTTTCAGGAGTTGAACTATATGGTCCATCAAAATTGAGCTCCAGGGTCTTTGCCCAATGGGTAGAGGTTTCAGATTCCCATATCGGAGAGTTCTTCTAGCCTTGGATCTTATACAAGTATGGCAGCTTTGTACATAGTGATGTATGTCCTTGCTGCTTCCTTTCCAAAAGAACAACTGATTGAGTATCTTTTTTGTTTTCTTCTCGCCCAGATGTCCTCTGAGTGCATGATCATGATAGGCAGATAGTACGTCTCATCGAAGGTTTGTGTTGTTAGGGACATATATACGACCTTGTCATTTAAGTAACCCATTTTCGAATACCACATTTTTAATCTTCCCTTCTCAAATCTGCTTTATGGTGTCTCGCATGAATTGGTCTTGTTCCACCTTTCGAATCTGTTC